>CANXYC010775313.1:0-15410 GCA_948193065.1 Aleurites moluccanus | reverse complement strand
GGATATCATCAAACTTTTCTAAGGGCAGCCTTAGAAGCTTTTCAGACCATCCTAAGGGTAGCTTTAGGATCTCATCAAACTTTTCTAAGGGTAGCCTTAGAAGTTTTTCAGACCATCCTAAAGGTAGCTTTAGGATCTTTTTCTATCTTTTTAGGGGCAGCCTTAAGAGCACCTCTTCATACCCTTCATAGGATAGCCTCAGGATATCTTTACTTTATCATGGTAGCCTCTATCCACTATCATCATGATTGTTTTATTAGAAAACAACCATGCTGAGGGGTAGCTGTGAACACTGATTTTTTACACCCCTCGGACTCGTGCCAATCCGAATGGTACAAACCGAAACCAAACCCATACTCAGACGGGCTCAGAAAGTATTAGAACAGGTCCGGGCCTTTGCTGCCACCCTGAAGGGGAGGCATTACTGCTGTCCTCGACACCGCCCCCTTTTAGCAGTGCCGCCGTCCTTAATGGGTGGTGTCACCATCCCTTTTTGGCGGTGCCGCCTTTCTTAAGGGGCGGTGCCGCCCTCCTTAGGCAGCGGTGCCATCGCCCCCCTTCGGCAGTGCCACCGAACCATTTTTTGGCTGCCGCTACTCCTTTTCGACGATGCCACTGCCCCTCTTGGGCTGCGGTGCCACCCCCTTCCGGTGGCACCAGACTGCCTATAAATACTTGCCCCCCTTCAATATTCAAAGGGCCCCAAAATCTCTTGAAATTGAATTTTCCTTCTCAGATTTCTTCTATTCTCCCTCATATAGAACAAAAATTGGATGCATATACCAAAGGAAAAAAAAAAAAAGCGTTCGTGTAAACCCGTCTGATGTGAAGAAACAAATTGAATGCATATACCAAAGAGAGTGAAAGAGAGGCAGAGCCTACGGGAAGGAGGTGGAGGTGGTGATTGTTGTTGTTGCGGTGGTGGTGGTAAATATTTAGGAGTTGTAGATTGCAACAGTGGTAGTGGTAGTGGTGGTGGTGGTGGTAGTGGATAGGATTTGAGATTTGGAATGAAGAAGAAGAATTATGTGATTATGGGTTCTAGGGTGGGTAAATAACGTAGGGTATTTTAATAAATATTTTATGTAAAATTTGACTTTTCCACTTTGACTAATAGAAACATTGCAAAAAATTGACAAAAGAACGTTGTTGTATAACAGTGACAAAATACATAGGTGTTTTAGTATGATTTTGAAAACATAGGAATGTATTAGTATAATATAAAAAATACAGGGGTACCAATTTAATTAACCCTAAAATCAAAATACATCATCTGAATAACCAATAAACCAGTTCGATTTCAAATGTAATTAGAAAAACTGAAGAAAATATGCTCCCAAAGCATCAAAGAAAATACCTTTTATCAGTCTTTCAATATTTTATCTACTGTGCAAATGATATTTTGTTACTCTCTTCTCAAATTTAATATTTATAATTTTAAAATAATTTAATTATTTACTTATTCCAATTTGATAAATTATACTATTAATTTTTTTAAAATAATTAAACACATTAAATTCAATGTACCTTAAATCTATCAAACTAGTAATAACATAAATTTTATTTATACATATATGAAAGTCCCTTTGGCAACTAAAAGGAGGTGAATCAATTGGTATGACAAATTCAAAATCTAATCACAAATAAAAATAGTGGAAGCAAATATTTAATGAAATAAACTAATTCAACTTCTAATGAATATGCATGTATGAATGAGCAAAGTAATCATAAAACAATAATATATGATAAGTATAGGGAAAAGAGAATCAAACTCAAAAATTTATATTGGTTCGGTTAATTTTTGCCTACATTCACTCTTCAATATCACACTTAAGTATTTTACTCCGATTATTTTACGGTGCAAGATTAAATCCAAGTGTTTAGGTTCACACTCAAACTAACCGATCTTTTTGTGGGTGCAAGATCAAACCCAAGTATTTATGCTTACACTCAAATCTTACAAAGTGCTTTCACAGGCTCACACTCAAATCTTTATAAGTGTTTTCACAAGGTTCACACTCAAACCTTTATAAATATTTTTCTAAGACTCATATTTAAACCCTTTATAATTAATCCCAAAATGTGCAACTAAAGCCCATAAATAATTTCTTTTTTTTTTTTTTTTTTGCTAATCTTACTTCATAACCCAAAGAAATATTATGAAAGAGAAAAAGAACAATTACTCAACTTCCTAATAGATTCACCTCAATAAATCTTATAAATAAATAAACTAACTAAGAAAATGAAGTTGAAAATTTATTTTACACTTATGTAAGCTTAATAGATATTGTTCTTCCACTTAGAGACATCCCATGGACTTGTATTTATAGTCTCAACTCAAATAGAGTTGTTTTACCATCTTAAATGCTTTGACATCTTTTTCCAACGGCTATATTTTTTGTTTGTTTCTCCAGATACGTGCTCGTAACTTCCTGGTAGTAGTCGTGACTGCTTTGAGTTGCACTCGCAAATATTGACTTATTCTAGACATAGGCTTTTGGACTTCTTAGTCACGCCTGCGACTTTCCTATAGCAGTCGTGACTCATAGTAATGTTTGCTACTCCAACCGAAGTGCTCGCGAGTTTTGCTTTTCTAGGGACTTAGGCTATTGTCTTCCTTAGTAATAGTTATGACTTCCACATTCGCATATGTGACTCCTTTGTCGCGGTTGTGACTTTTTTGTAACGGCCGTTACTTTTGCATTTCCTACAATCTAGAATTGATGAATTGTTTTTTGCACTTCTTCAAAGTATACTCTCCCTTAGCATGTGCACTTTATGTTAAATGTGTTAAATATATGATTGAGTAATTGGTCATGATTTCTCATGTCTTAACTAACTCAAACTAATTGTTAGCATAATTAATATATTGATTTGTTTTATTATCATCAAAATCAACATTGAACACAATGAGATCTAACAATCTTCCCCTTTTTTATGATAACAAAACCATACATACAAGTATTTAAGAAACAAGTAAAATAGCTCAACCAATTAAATACAAATACTTGTATATACAAACTTCTCCCCTTTTTTGATATAATCAAAAAGATTTTGCACTCTCCCTTTGAAAAAGAATAGCTTAATATATAATGGAGTTCTAATTATTTCTCCCTCTTTTTCTTCCCCTCTAATAAATCAAAAGATGTTCAAGGATAGCTTAAGGGATTATCAAAGTAAATTTACACAAAAATCATTTAATCTCAAGAAATAAGCACAATTATTACAATAATATGCATAGATATATAGCCTTAATATATTCAATAATTTTCATTCAAATAAATAAACATATAAAACATTATCATAGTGGTAACACATATTCATTCAATAAAGATTTAAAGTCTAGAGTTATCACTTATAGCCATAAACTTTAACCTCTTGAATGAAGTGAGCCTATTTTGAGTTGAGGCACCCATTGCACATCATTTTTCTTCTTTTTTATTAGGATTTTAAACAATATGACTTCTTCATCATCATTTGATTTCTCAAAATTATGCATATAAGAAGAAGTCTTTGGTACCTATTTTATTTTGAGTCCTTGGAGGTTAGCCTTTGAGCCTTTAACAACCCAAACCAATTTGGTTTTAAATTGCTTCCTTTTAATGGCATATTCATGAATAGTATGACCATATTTATTGCAACAAGAATAATATTTGTGAAATGTCATATTATTTCCAATTCTATATGAATGATTCCTTTTTGTTTTCCAAAATTATGATTTGTGTTTATAACCATTATATGAATAGAAATATCCATTAAATTTGTGGTTATGACTATTTTTGTAAGTTTGAGCCTTATGACCATGTGAATTACAAGAATGACAATGTCTAATGAATGATGCTTTTAAATTCACACTTTTTTTTTCTTGTTTTGAAACAAATGATTTTAGACTAAGTAATTCATCTTTAAGAATTTAATTTTCTTTCAAAACTTGGTCACAATCTTGAGATTTCACCAATAGCATTTTGTTTTCTTTTTCATGACCATCATTGGTGGAAATCAATGAAAGAAGTTTATTATTTAAATGTTCATTTTCATATTTCAAATCATCAATTTGGCATTTGAACATTTCCTTTTTCATTTTCTCAAAATCAATGCACATAGTCTCTAATGTATCTAGTAACTCATCATATGAAAAATAATTATTAATCGAATTTGAGGGATTTAATGTTACCTCATGAGAAAAAGTGTACTCATCAATGGCCATGAAGCACAAGTTTGTAACCTCATTCTTGCATTCCTCATCACTTATAGAGGTTGAGCATTCCAAGCCAGTATTTCTTTTTGGTTGTTGCATCATTTCCTCTTGCTCTTCATCTTCTTCTTATTGTTGATGAGTAGGAGTGTTTATATCTAAAGTTTCATCAATATTTGTGTTATAAGTAGAATCAAGTAGATTCCATATTTCATTAGCATTAATACATGAGAATACTCTATTATAATCATTTTCATTTAATGAGTTTCTTAGAATTTGTATGGCCTTAATGTTTAATGCAAATTTTTTCATATCATGCTCATGCTATAGATTTCTAAGTATTATATTGAGTAATCCATCTTCAATAACTTCCCATAAATCCTTATCTAAATCATCTAGGTATTCTTCTATTTTACTAGTCCAAATGCTATAATTTTTACCATAAAAAAATGGTGGTCTATCTACTCTACATGCTGAAATCTTATATGTTGCCATAGGATCTACTCTTGGATGGTTAAATCCTGAGTGAAGAGCACAAACTTTGATACCAATTGAAAGTCTTTTTAGCAACCAAAAGGGGGTGTGTGTGAATTAGTTGGTATGACAAATTCAAAATCTAATCACAAATAAAAATAGCGGAAGCAAATATTCAATGAAATAAACCAATTCAACTTCTAATGAATATGTATGTATGAATGAGCAAAGTAATCATAAAATAATAATATATCATGAGTATAGGGAAGAAAGAATCAAACTCAAAGATTTATAGTGGTTCAGTCAATCCTTGCCTACATCCACTCCTTAAGATCATACTTTAGTATTTTACTCTGATCCTTTTACAGGTGCAAGATCAAACTCAAGTTTTAGGCTCACACTCAAACCAACTTATCCTTTTGTGGGTGTAAGATCAAACCCAATTGATTAGGCTCACACTCAAATCGTAATGTGTTTCACAGGCTCACACTCAAACCTTTACAAGTGTTTTCACAAGGCTCACACTCAAACCTTTATAAGTGTTTTCCTAAGGCTCACACTTAAACCCTTTATAATTAATCCCAAAATGAGCAATGAAAGCTCATAAATAATTCCCTTTATCTTTCTAATCTCACTTAATAACTCAAAGAAATATTTAGAAAGAGAAGAAGAACAACTACCTAACTTCCTAATAAATTCACCTCAATGATGAAGTTGGAAATTTATTTTACACTTATGTAAGCTCAATAGATGTTGTTCTTCCACTTAGAGGTATCCTAAGGACTTGTATTTATAGTCTCAACTTAAATAAAGTCATTTTGCCTTCTTAAATGCATGACAAATTTTTCCAACGAATATATTTTCTGTCTGTTTTTGTCGATTCGTGCCACTACTTTTTGGTAGTGGCCCTGATTGCCTTGAGTTGTACCTGCGACTTTCTTTATCGAGCTCACGAATATTGCCCTGTTTCGAACTTGGGCTCCTAGACTTTCTGGACTTCTTAGTCACGCCTACGACTTTCCTATAGCAATTGTGACTTACAGTAGCACCTGTTACTCCAACCATAGCACTCGCGAGTTTTGCTCATCCAGGGATGTAGGTTACTGTCTTCCTTATTCAATAAAATTCAATTTAAAATGCATACAACCTTGAATTATTAAAATTAAACCTTAAATTCTTAAACCCCTTTCTAACCCTAACGACCTAATTGAACTTTAATTTTCTAATTCATATACATCAAATATTTGGCTTAAATATACTATTTTATCACTTACTTTATTCATTGATTCCATAAAAATCAAAATTAGATCAAAGTTAGAGAATTACCTTATTTGGAGGATCTAAATCTACCACTTCTTTTCTTTTAATTTTAAAACATTTATCACCCTTATATTTATTAGTTTATTTAGGGAAAAGCTATTAATTCATATTTATGGAGATTTCTAAGTGAGAATTGATGGAATTTTGGAGAAGAAGATGAAAAAAATGGAGAGTTTTGTTCAAGCTAGGTTCGGCCAAAAGAGTAAGAAAATGAGCAAGTTTTGTTTCTTTCTTTAAGTAAGCCTTATCACTCATTTACACTTGTCTTATAATAATAAAAGAAGACAAAATGAAAACAAAAAATAAAAGAAAGGAATGGACATGTGTTCGGCTAGCTAAATGAAGATGAAACAAACCTTTAATTAGTTTTAATATATTAAATCCATTTTAGTTTAGGATGGTTCCCACCATCCATTAATTAATTAAAATTATATTTTTATCCCTAAATTTTATTGTATCTTTTTTCATTCAAATCCAATTTACACATCTACCTCTAATTATTGCACATACTAACTCTTTTATTTAACCTTTTCTAATTACCTTTCAATTTAATGGATTCTATGATTATTACTTAATAAGCATCTAGGTTTTGTTAAGATGTTACACTCTACCCTTTATAATAAAATTCGTCCTCAAATTTTAAACATACTAACCTTATGTTTGAAACAACCAAGGGTATTTTAGTTGCATCTCCTTTTTATTCTCCCTAGTACACTCTTTTTATGATTTCTCCATAACACTTTTCACCATTCGTACTTCTTTGTTCCTTACTTTTATAACTTGTTGGTCCACTATCTCTATAAGCACTTCTTTATATGATAAATCTTCATCCACTTTTATAGCTTAGGGTTGTAGAATATGAGATAAATTGGGCAAATATTTTCTCACTATCGACACATGAAACACAGGATGTATATGGCTTAAGCTTGGAGGAAGAACTAAGCAATAGAAACAGTACTCATAAATACCTTGGTGTGAGCTTTCATTTCTTTCCAAATCTTATCACTCGTTTCATTAGAGAGATTTTGAGAAATACATGATCTCCCACTATGAAGTGCACATTTTTCCTCTTTGGATTTGTATAACTCTTTTATCGATTAAAAGCAGTCTTCAGTCTTTCTCTAATGGTTGGAACTTTCTCCATTGTTACTCTAACAAGATCCAGGCCTTCTATTTGTTTATCTCCTGGTTCAACCCAACACACTGGAGATCTATATTTTCCTCCATATAAAGCTTCATATGGTGTATTGCCTATAGTGGACCGATAACTGTTATTGTAAGAAAATTCCATCAATGACAAATGTTGATCCCTATTACCACTAAAATCTAAAACACATAACCGAAGCATGTCTTCCAAAGTTTGATCATCCTTTTGGATTGATTATTTGTTTGTGGATGGAAAGCAGTACTGAAATTAAGCTGAGTTCCCAATGCTTCTTGAAAATTTTGCCAAAATTGTGATGTGAATTGAGCACCTTTATCCGATATTATTGATATTGTCGCTCCATGCAATCTCACAATCTTGTCCATATATAATTGTGCATATTAGGCCATTGTGTAGCTTGTCTTAACTTCTAGGAAGTGAGCTGACTTTGTGAGTCTATCAATAATCACCAATATTGAGTCATAGCCCCTCGAAGTTCGTGGTAAGCTACTTACAAAATTCATGGTAACATGCTCCCACTTTCATTTAGGTAACTCTATCTCTTGAAGCAAACCTAAAGGCCTTTGATTTTGATACAAAATTAGCAACATTTTGCTTCATATCCGGCCACCAGTAGTAACTCTTCAAGTTATATGGAGCATTGTGCATCTCCTTCAAAATCTGTTCTCTAAGCTCAACTACATTAGGCAGACATAATCTGCACCTTAATTTTAGTACCCCATCTTTTATTTTAAGACCAGAAGCTTTCTCTGCTTATACATATTCTTTTAGCTTAACTAATTATGGATCTCTATCTTGTGAGACTCTAATCTGCTTAATTAACTTAAGCCTCACTTGAAATTGAGCAAATAGAGCTTGAGATTCAGAAATTTCAAATTGAATTGCCATGTCAAGTAGTTCTTTTAGTTCCTTCACTAATGGTCTTCTAGGCACGACAATATGAGATAAACTTCCCATCGACTTCTGACTTAATACATCGACTACAAAATTAGCCTTTCCAGGATGGTACAAAATTTGGCAATCATAATCTTTCAACAATTCTACCCATCTTCTTTGCTGAAGGTTCAAGTCTTTTTGTAACAAAATATAGTAAAGACTTTTATGATAAGTGAATATTTCACACTTTTCACCATATAAATAATATCTGCATATTTTTAATGCAAAGACTATAGTGGCCATCTCCAAGTAGTGTGAGATAAATCTGTTCATGTTTCTACAGTTGTCGAGATACATAAGTGATCACCTTCCTCTTATGCATAAGTACACACCTAAGTCCCGCTCTAGAAGCATCAAAATATATTCAAAAATATAAGTCCATGATTTTTCTATTCATGTCTTGACCAATCTAACACAAAATCAATCATCATATCCAAATGCATGATCTAATTTATGTTATCAGTTATATTTCATGCCTTATACTTTATATAGGCACTATATGAACAAGTTTAAATGCAAATAGAACTAAAAAATGCATTCGGGAAAATTCAAACCACCCTTGAAAAAACTGGACTGTCATGCTATTCATGCTTGCACGGTCATACAGCTTGCAAAGCTGTTACCTCACCAATTTAACAACCTACACATCCATGCTACCCATTTTGCATGGTCGTGTAAATTATTTTGAACCAGTCCAAAAAATACAAACTCCCTAAAATGCATCCATTAGCTCCATCCAACACCCAAACACATGCCAAGCACTTCAAAATATGGATTTTATCTAGAAAATGGCTCTAATACTACTTGTTGTCAAGTATATGCTCAAAAGACCGAGTGCTACAGAACTGACGAATTTAAAAAATTTTAAGCATTCAAAGTCATACAAGAGGGATACACACTAGGATTAACCATTTCATAGCCAAAATACTATATGCATGGACCAATCAAAATCCAAGGTAGAGACTGCCTCTTGAAGCACTGAACAGGACTACCAAAAGAAATCCAAGTACTCCAAATGTAGTGCCTCTAGATTGTCTACAAGTGCCTAGCTTCCAATTTGGAACTTCCTCCTTGCTTACGTTCCTTATTAAGGTGGTTCTCTTTATTGAAGCCAAATCCACCAAAGTGCCTTTAGCAAGGGTAGGTATTAAGTTCTTTATTGTTCAAATGATGTTATTCCATTTCTATCAAACACTAACTTCGTTTGCAAAGGAAATATAAAGAAATGAAGAAGAAGATGATGAAAGAGTTTTTTAGACTTTCTTGCTCTTGAGAAAATGCAAAGGAGTTAGAGAAAACAAAACAAATTTGCTTTCTAACTCTTCATGCAATGCTATAGTCGGCCATACTCACATTTCCCTTATAAATCCATTTTCCAATCTCCATCAAATGGAGATAGTGAGAAGCAAGGAAAGATGTGATTTGACATGGTCAAAATCCATGTCTCCCACTAAGCCAAAATGAATTGCATGGCTTGATTAAGCCAAATTCATTATCATTAGCTTAATACATGGAATTGAGGCTTTAATTAATCTAAGAATAATGTTGATTTGGGCTTAGTGGAAAATCTCTACATTATACCTATCCAAGCCTAAATCCATTCCACCCATTAGTGGCGACCCCACTAAATATAAAAAAAAAAACTCATAAACCAAATAATCAAAGCCCAATAAGTTAACATTCATTATCTAATGTAGGTTTAGCCCACATAAATTAATTAGGCCATTAAAGGACTATATGCGCAAAAATGACCATGGATGATGAATGATTGACTGAGTGAAATCAAATGATATTCTTATCCATCGTCACTATTTGATCACTAAATAAAATAAGTATCCACTTGTTTATCTTGACATCTAGTCAAACAAATAATAATCCTCCGCTTCCCTTCCATCAGTAACTCATACTAACTAGGAACATAAACAGAGGTATGACCTTCTAAAACTAGTACGGTCGAAACTAAGAGTCCAACGACCATGAACACTTTAAATACTTGTACTAGATAGAACGGTCATCCCATTATCCTCAACCGAGAATTGTTCATCTAACAAGCACTTAGGGATATTATTCTCAACATAAATATAAAGCCAACATAAATGAAGAATACTTTAAATTGCCAATAGGGATTCAATTACAAAAATATGTATAAAGATATCAGAAATATTGCTCGCAGGGCATATAAACACTAATAATTCTGTTCATAATGCAAATTCTAGAGCTTGGGGTTGTTAAATTCCTTTGTTGTTTTTGTTTTCCTTATTTCTATTTTTAGTTGAGTTTGTTGAATTTGGAGAATAACTGAACTTCATAAGCAATAATAGAATATTATTAATTGAATGATGATTGATTTGATTAAGATAATAGCCTAAGTGGCAGATATTATGATGTTTAGTTCATATTCTACTTAATAGGTAGGTCATAACCCTTATTTTATAATAGTTACAGCTGTCATATTACAATTTTATTATTTTTATGGTAGTCAGGTTTACTGCGGGTTCTGGAAGCCTTAAGATTTTCTATTCCCTAATGTCAGTTATGTGTTCTCGGGTTTAGGTCATGATAAATTTGGTATTAGAGAAAATGTCTTTATAACTTGTGATATGTTTAGAGTTGAGAGAGTCTTTGATGGTTTGAGTCTTGTAACATGCGGAGCATAGAATTCTTTCTTGTCTTATTGAGTTTCTTTTGTCTCCAAATCTACGTTATTCATAGAGCAATTTATTATTATGGTTGTTTGTGTTCATGTGAACGTGTGAGATGCTCTCATGGGTGAAATGGACATAAAAATTTTGTTAGACTCGTGATTTGTATCAAGATGTTAGATGATGGTCATTAATATTTGATCAGTGTTAATGACTCTTCCAAATGCCATAATGAGATTAAAATATTAAGAGGTCATGTGAATTCTTAAGAAGAGAAGGTATTATGATTGCATTGATAACAAGGAACTTATGTTATGAAAGGAGGCTTGTGCATTGATAGAATTGAGGTCCTTTAATAAGTGTTGATCTTACGAGTGTAGATATAAAAAATATATAATGGATAAAGTTCCTTAGGATTTTAAAGTAATCAAGTAAAATGTGCTAATAAATGAACAGTGAGAACTTGACAATGAGTTTCGAAGTCTAAAAGGTTAATAATAAGAAATAAGTGAGGTACGACATTGGAGTTATAGTTAATAAAGGTTGTATGTATGGAATGGTAGTATTATATAAAAGAATTAAACAGTGATTAAGCTTAATGAGTAAAGTATTATGGAAGTTATATGATGTTTTAATATGCAAATTTGAGGATTTATTTAGAAATATATATGGTTAAGTTGAGACAAAGGATAATAGAGTTATTAAATTAATGGATTTTATAAGAGTTAGTTATTTGATGATGTGCATAATTATATAATAGTTAGTTTTTGGAAGAATGAATAGTAGACGTCAATTGCTGATTGATACTAAAGGCACAAAAATAAAGTTAACAAAGGGTAAGGGTTGAATCGGTTTTAGTATTGATTCCATTAGAAGAGTGTTCTTAATAAGTTGTGATAGTGAGTATCTTGTACATAGCACCGTAGTAACAACTTTTATTTTATAGTGAGTTTAGATTATGCCTTTTCAAAAGTAACCTATTGGGTTGTAAGATAATGGCATTATCAACCTGGAAACCTCTTCCAAGTGGGGGTTAGGTCTGAAACGACTATATAAGTACCATAAGATACCTTATTGTTTGGTAGAGTAGATTCTCATTAAAGCTAGAAGGATTAGTAGATTGGTTATCATTGGAGTTTCATCTTGTGGTTCTCGGCGAGGCATAGCAAAGTGAGTAGCAAAGGCTTGGTGAGTTTGATTCGAGAGAACGAAACATGTGTTGGTCTGAAAAATTTAAGGATGAATTTTTTAAGGGAGAAGAGTATAATACCCTGAATTTTGAATTATTTTAAAATCCTATATTATGAGAAATTATATTTACTTTAAGAATATTTAATTCAAATAATAAAAATATATATGAATATAAAATAATTTTTGATACTCTGCCGACTAATTCCCACCCTTAGATGATTATATGATTATGTGATGATATGGTGGTTGTTTGATTGTTTGACATATTGCATTAGCATGTTTAATATTTTTTGTCTGTATATTTTATTATACTCATTGAGTCGAATACTCATCCTTACTCACCATTTTTCCTAATGTGAAAGTTGTGTGCAACAAAGTTAAATCCTTTATCGAGTTACTCATGCCTTTAATTCTTAGCAGAAAAGATATTGTAATTTTTCATGTAATTATTTTATATTTGATTCATAATGCAAAATTCTAGAGCTCTACAATATTAAATTCCTTTGTTGCTTTTGTTTTTCTTATTTCTATTTTTAGGTGAGTTTGTTGAGTTTGAAGGGTACTAGAGATTTCTCACTTCAGTTATATTGTTCTGTTAAGCAGGAACTATATATTATTAATTGAATTATAATTAATTTGATTGAGATGATAGCCCTGAGTGGCATATATTATAAATTTTAGTTTAGATTCTACTTAACTGGTGGGTGATAGTCCTTTTATGACAGTTACAACTGTCATATTGCAGTTTTATAGTTTTTCTAGTAGTTAGGGTTACTACAGGCTCATGATGCCTTATGATTTTCCATTCCCTAATATCGGTCACGTACTTTTGGGTTCGGGTCTAGACAAATTTGGTATCATAGTAAAGGTCTTATGACCTGTGATATGTTCAGAGTTGAGAGAGTCCTTGATGGTCTGAGTTCTCATAATGTATGTAGCATAAGGTTCCTTTTCTTATTGTTGAGTTTATTTTACCTCCAAATCTGCATTATTCATATAGTGTGATTTATTATTATGGTTGTTGATATTCATGTGAATGTGTGATGCTCTCATGGGTGAGATGGATTTAATAGTTTTGTTAGACTTGTGATTTGTATCAAGATGTCAGACGATGGTTATTAATATTTGATCAACGTTAATGACTATTTTAGATGCCATGATGAGATTAAAATATGTTAACCTTTGATGATTTTGATGATGGTTTATAAAACTCTTAATTATTATATATGATGATATTCAAATAAATTTGATGTTTTTAAATGAATTATATCTTTGATCATTTGAGTATAATAATGATTCATACAAACTCTTGTACTTTAAAGAATACTTATGCAAAAGTTTTGTGTCTACTTGAAGCTGTTTATTACAGGAATCAGTAAGAATGCCCGTTACATAAATGTAATGACTATTAAGGATGAAGGCTTAGAATGCATTAGAGGCACAATAACATTTTTAAAGCCCATTATAGATTATAATGCCTATTACTGATATGGAATGCTGTTATGAAACGGTAACAACCTTTACAAAAGAAAGGCTTAGAATGTATGAGAGACATAGAAGAAATTTTCAAGCTACAAATTGTAACACTCTTTACATTTTTGGAATGCCTGTTACAGTCTCAAAACAGTCATTACAAGGAAATGGATTGTACTTGCAAAGAAGATACATAAAACAAGGTGTTCAGTCATTACAGATCTTCAAACCTGTTACAAATTAGATATGGAATGACATTACAACATGATAACGCTCGTTATAGATGGTTGGGCAATCACATCAGATGGAGTTGTTAGAATTTATAGCTGTTTGAAGCAAATTTCAAAGTCTGATTTGCATTCATAATTTATTACAAAGGGTTGAAGACTATAAATAGAGAATACTTTGAAGATACAACAACTTTTGAGAACCTCTAAATAAACTATTTCATTTATCTTACAATATTTTCTCATTTCCTTTGTATTTGAATACTTTGTGCTCATAAATTGTATCTTTAGTATTATATTAGCTTGTGCTAGTGAAAGCTATTTGTGTCTAATCTTGTAATCTTCAAATAGCATTGTAAAGTCTTGAGATAGACTTGAAACATCTTGAGTCTTTGGAAAGAAAGACTAGGTTGGGTGGTATCCCATTGTAAAGAAGGGCAAAATCTTGGCGAAACTATTATGTCAAGTTGGATTGAGGACCCTTAATAGTGGAACCTCAATATCGGGTTAATATTGAGAGAAGTAGATGTAAGAGAGGGTTGAGCTCCAAACCACTATAAATTGGCTAAGCAATCTCTAACCATATCTTTGCTTTTCATTGCTTGCATTTATTTTAGTTTACAGTGTATTGAAGCTTAATATTGCATAATATTCTATAAATTCCTATTCACACCTCTTTGGCAATATTATTATAGTGGTATAACAAAATATTAAGAAGTCATTTGAATTCTTAAGAAAGAAAGGTATTATGATTGCATTGATAACAAGGAATCTATGTTATGTAAGGAGACATGTATTGATAGAATTGAGGTCCTTTAATAAGTGTTGATCTTAAGAGTATAGATATAACAAGATGTAATGGATAATGTTCATTAGGACTTTGGAGTAATCAAGTAAAATGTGCTAATAAATGAACAATGAGAGTTTGGCGATGAGTTCCGAATTCTAGCAGGTTAATAATAAGAAATAAGCGAGGTAAGACATTAGAGTTATATTTAATAAATGATGTATGTGTGGAATGACAATATTAGATAAAAGAATTAGATAATATGAGCTTAATGAGTAAATTATCAATGAAGTTATATGATGTTTCAATATTAAAATTTAAGGATTTGTTTAGGAGTATACCTGGTTAAGTTGAGACGAAGGACAATGGAGTTATGAAATCAATGGATTTTGTAAGAGTTAGTAATTTGAGATATACTAGTTAGTTCTTGAAAGAATGAATGGTGGAGGACAATTGTTGAGTGATGCTAAAGGCTCAAAAATAAAGTTAAGAAAGGGTAAGGATTGAATCAGTTTTAGTATTAGTTATATTAGGAGAGTGTTCTTAGCGAGTTGTGTGACTGAGTAGCTTGTAACTAGCTCCGTAGTAACAACTTTTGTTTCCTAGTGAGTTTATATTGTGCCATTTCAAATGCAACCCCATTGGATTACAGAATAGTGCATGATCAACCAATAAATCTCTTCCAAGTAAGGGTTTGAAACGGCTATATGAGTACCATGAGATATCCTATGGATGGGTAGAGTACATGCCCACTTAGGCTAGAAGGATTGGTGGGTTGGTTACCTTAGGAGTTTCATATTGTGGTTCTCATCGAGCTATAGCAGAATGCACAGCGAAAGCATGGTGCATTTGATTTGAGTGAGCGAAGCATGTGTTAGATTGAAAAATTCGATTACAAATCTTCTGAAGGGGAAAGATTGTAATACCCCAAATTTTGAATTATTTTAAAATCCTTTTTTTTTTTTTATGAAGAATTGTATTTATTTCAAGAGGATATATA
>CANXYC010775233.1:0-161939 GCA_948193065.1 Aleurites moluccanus | reverse complement strand
ATATATATATATATATATATATATATATATATATATTTTTCGATTTAACCGGTTTGATTTCGATTAAATCTCTGACCCTTTGTCTTCATCGGTTCTTTAACGATCCGGTTCTAAAAACATTGCTTCTGAGTGTATATATATATGCTCTTGAAGATCTCTATTGGCACACATATTGTAATGATGATTTTCAATGGGGAAACTGCTCAAATATATAATTTTTTTTTCTTTTGTACTTCTAAATTTTGAGTTATATAACTTCCTTTCTGTTGTATTTTCCTTTTTTATTATACTTGGTATGATTTTTGCAGGACAAGAAAATCTATTTGTCTAGGTTAGACTTAAGAGCACAAGTGGGAGAAGAGTTAGAAGTTAGAATGTCTGAAGGGAAATACTTAATTTGCATATATTTATTTCTTCCTCGCAGAAAGATGGGTTAAATTAGTCCAAAGTTCTAGTTCGAATTCCAAATCGAAGCTTGAGAGCTTAAGAAAAAAAAAATTATAACTTGAACTACCTTTTAGTATGTCACAGGCTGAGCTAAGTGAAATGATAATGGAAGACTCTATAAAGAACAATATTCAATTATATGTTTCAAATATATTTCATAAGGCCTTTATCAAAGTGAATGGAGAAAGAATAGAAGCTGCAACTTGTACTGGGGGCTCGTATTAGGCTTCTTACTGTAGCGTTATGTATAGAAATCCTTTCATCCTTTCATGTTTATGATAAGGGAAGAGAGTAGTTATTCATTGGGGTTGCTTAATTCTCTTTTGAAATGTTAAATTCTAGCTCAAATTTGTTTTTATATAGGAGGCATATTAAATTCTTAGAATTTAGCTAAATACAGTTTTAGCGTAGTTGCTTTATTAATTTATTTTATTTTTTTCTTTGTTCTTTGCTTTTAATTTTTGTGGTTTCCGCATACAAGGCTTTGCATGATTATTTGGTCAGATTGTTATTTTAATTAATTCTTGATATTTTACTGAAACTTTCCTCTTATCAATGAAATTCTTCGGAAACTCAAATTTTAGATTGTGTATATATATATATATACACACGGCAATCTAATTATTTCTCAATGGTGGCTCCTAATTTTCTTTTTTTACTTCCCTTAAATCCTAACCTGTCTAATAATTTTATGTAGTTTGCTTGGGAATTGTGATGATCTCTTCTCATCATGGTTGTAAAAATCCGAAATGAATCGGTTGTCGAATAAAAAAATTAGAAATTAAATAAAAGATCGAGTCGATCAGTTTTTTTAATTCATTTTTAAAGAATCGGATCAAAAATTAATCAAATCGAATTAATTTTTTTACTTCGGACGGATCATTTTTTTTTTTTTAATTTTTGATCAAAATTATGTTATTTTGATTCATAATAGCGCTGATTTGTTTTTGAAATTTTTTTAATAAATTCTTTTCTCTGACAAGTTTTATTAATATTTTTTCAAACTTAATATTTATAATTATCAGATAATTTAATTAATTAATAAATTATATTATTATCTTTTTAAGATAATTAAACCCATTAAATTTAATGTATTCTTAATATATATATATATATATATTTGTGATTTAAAATTATATTTTAATTATTATTTAATATATTTATAAACTAATGTGTATTAATTTATTTATTTTATATAAATATATTTTATTTATCATATTTTTAATATGTAATAAAATTGTAATATATCTTATATTTATTACATATTTAATTTAATTATGATTTAACTCTTGTTAAATTTTTTTAATGATAAAATTATTTAAATATTAAAAAAATTAAAGAACAACTAATATGATGTATGAATTAAATTTTTTTTCATATAATAATATATGATATAAAAAATATTTTTTATAATTTTATATAAAATTAATTATGATAATTTTTATTTTATAATAATTAGTTATTATTATATTATTATTTTAAATTTAATTAAATTATTTTTCTATTATATAATAAAAATAAAATAGGTTAATTTATTTATTTTATTATATTATATTAAATTTAATTATTTTTTATTTTATTTTAATATAATCAATTTAATTTCAGTTCAACTTTTAATAATTTACTTAAAGATAAAGTATGAGTATAGAAATTCATGGGGCTGAAAAATGCATCCAAGTGGCAAAATGCCTGCTACTAATTCAAACAATCTTGGTTTTTTTTAGGCAAATTATTATTTAATTTTTAAAATTTAATATAATTAATATTTTTTTTTTATTTTGAGAAATTAATTAATTATTAATTTATCTATCAATTTTTCTGTTAAAAAATAAAAAATTAATTAAAAATTAAAAAAAATATTTTTTTATTATATTATAATATATTCAATACCTAAACTACCTTTCTCCCTTACCCTTGGTCCATCAGCCAAAACATCAATAGAGATGACAATGGGATAGAGAATTTTTGTTCTTTGCGGGGATTTATCTCAAACGAGGTGGAGATTATTCGATTTGTCTTCTTATGAAGACGGAGATAGAGAATATTTTTTCTCCGTTAATGGGGACAGGACGAGGACGGAGAGTATATTCTCCATTCCGTGGGGATCTCTATTTCCGTTTCCGTAGAGACCTATTATTATACTCAATTAATTATTATATTTATTTAATTATTTCTTTTATATATATATATATATATATATATATATATAAGGAATAATTTATTCAAGAAATAATTCTTATTATGTTATTGAAGTTTATTGAAAGCACTTATTAGATTAAATTTATTCAAATATTCGTATTTTAATATATGCTGAATTTTTAATGTTTTATTAAAAAATATTATTGAATATTTTTAATATATTAAAATATTTATATTTTAATTATATTTGATTGATATTTTATGTATTTAAATTTAAATAAATATTTTTATATTTTTAGTTATTATTTATAAATTTTATAAATATAAATAAATTTATTAATATAAAATTTAAACGGAGAACGGATTATGAATGGAGATCCCTTAAAAATAAAGATAAAAATTAAATTATTTTCATATATAAAACGGGAATGCCGCTAAGACGAAGACAAAAATGGGAAGATTGGTCAGCCCCCGCCCCGCCCCGTTGCCATCCCTAAACATCAATAAGAAAACTTATTCATCACCAAACACTTGACTAACACTTTCTTTCCACCCTTCTGGGGTTTAAATACACGAACGCGTATTCATTATCAGAGTCATTCCAGTGCTCAATCCCTTTCTCATCTATACAAAAGAGAACCTTGATTAGGAAGAGAAAGATGAAAGTTAAAATTCTCAGAAGGAATTTCAAAAGAATAAGCGAATACCGTTTGAGGAAAGGTACAAGGCAGTATCGAAGAAAGCAGGGCGGCCAGTGACGGTGAGCACGTAACTGGCGGTGAGAAAAGAGAGGTGAGTGGCAAATGGCGCCACTGCTGTCTGAATCGCGTCACCGCTGCAAATCGCGCCATCGCTACAATTTGATTTCTTTGACGAAGATGTTATTCAACTAAGATGAGAAAGATGAAAGTTAAAATTCTCAAAGGGAATTTCAAAAGAACAAGCGAATACCGTTTGAGGAAAGGTACAAGGCAGTATCGAAGAAAGCAGGGGGGCCAGTGACGGTGAGCACGTAACCGGCGGTGAGAAAAGAGACTTGAGTGGCAAATTGCTCCACCGTTGTCTGAATCGCGTCACCGCTGCAAATCGCGCCATCGCTGCAATTTGATTTCTTTGACGAAAATGGTATTCAACGAAAATGGTGATGGGTTAATTTCTTTGATTTGGTGATGGGTTACCAAAACTTCTTCATTTGAGTAAATTTCTTTAATTAATTTCTCATCACTTTTACTATTTCGTATTTATATTGGGACTGAAAGTGTGTGTGAAAATAATTTGTTAGCTTGAGAAAGGTGGGATGTGCTCTGTTTTACATTGGGGTTGCATGTGCTATGTTTTTGTTAGCTTAAGAAATGTGAGATTTCTTGGCCTCAGACACAAATTCTGAAATGTTTTTGAGGTGGGTAGTGCTTATTTTGGGCATTCCAATTTATATTGTATTTTTCTTGATACAATTTTTGTAAAATTTTTCAGATTAGGAAATAATTTTATTTTTATTCCAGTTTTTGGTAGAAGAAATGAATGGTCAAATATGAAAATTGAAGAAAAAATAAAGGTATTTAGATATTTTTATATATATTTAACAGAAGAATGGATGGATATT
Organism: Aleurites moluccanus; assembly: GCA_948193065.1. Classification (NCBI taxonomy): domain Eukaryota; kingdom Viridiplantae; phylum Streptophyta; class Magnoliopsida; order Malpighiales; family Euphorbiaceae; genus Aleurites; species Aleurites moluccanus. The sequence continues at coordinate 157,750 of CANXYC010775233.1, read as the reverse complement.
ATTTATATTAACAGTAATAAAATATTATGAATTAATTAATTAATTTTTTAAAATATAAGGATGAAAATATTAATTATAATTAAATTTTAGGGATTAAATAGTAATTTATTTATTTATTTTAATCTGATTTCAGTTTTCAAACAACATTTAGCCAATTACAAACATATTTAGGGATGCTAATATAAAGTATATTACCAAGTTGTATTCGTGGGATATAATAAATATGTCTCATGTCTGCTTCTATACTTCGAGGTTATTTTTGTATGTATGTGTTTTTCATAGGTTCTTTTGTTGCCAAAGACAAATTAAGGAAGTTAGATTAATCATGTTACATCATGCCGGCAATATCTCGAGGCAACAAATATTTCCATTTAATAAAACCAGAACAAACTTTGAAAACTTCGCAATAATGTGATATATATATATATATATATATATATATGATAGAAGATAAAGCAAAGGAAATTGCAATTTAAGTCAAAACTTTGAATGTAACAATGGAGTCCACAGTACAGACACTCATCACCAATTTGAACATTAGTTTCTGTTCAAAAATGGCAGTCCATATTTTGCAACAAGAGATAGAGAAGGGATCAAATTTTGTATTCTCTCCTTTGTCATTTCATTCCATGTTGAGCCTAATTGCTGTTGGCTCTAAAGGTTCTACTTTAGAGCAGCTGCTTTCCTTTTTAGGATCAAAGAGTATCAATGATCTAAATTATTTGGCTTCTATTGTTAATTCAATAATATTTTCTGCAAATGAAAGCAATTGCTTGAAAACAAGTCCAACTATTTCATTTGTCAATGGTGCTTGGGTGGATCAAAGGTTTGGTCTAAAGCCCTCTTTTGAAGAAGTATTGGGAAGTGTTTATCATGCCATAGCCAAACAGGTTGACTTTGCCAATAAGGTAATTTTCAATTACATGCAATATTTTCTTAATTAATTAGGCTAAAACTAGATTTCAAACTTACAAATTCACGGTTCTAGATACGACTCCAGTATCACTAAGCTACAACTCGTTAGTTAAATGCAAGAATTTGTTGCTAATCAAACAATCTATTGATTTAATATATGTTTTTCGTTGAAGGCTGATCAAGTAATAGATGAAATTAATTTATGGGTAGAGAATGCAACCAAAGGACTTGTCAAAAACCTCCTTCCACAAGATTGTTTAGACGGTGATACAGCTGTTGTTCTCGCAAATGCACTCTACTTCAAAGGAACATGGGATCGAAAATTCGATGTTTCAAGAACTAAAAATAAAGAATTTCATCTTCTTAGTGGCCACATTGTTGAAGTTACTTTCATGACCTGCAAGGCACATGAAAAACATATTTATGGATATTTTGATGAGTACAAAGTTCTCAAACTACCTTACCAAAATGGTCAAGAAACAGGGCAATTTTCCATGTATTTCTTTCTTCCAAATGAAAATGACGGCCTCCACAATTTAATCCAAACTTTCAAATCCAATCCTCAATTTTGTAACAGAGAATTTGAATTACAAGAAGAGGATCTACCTGAATTTTGGATTCCAAGATTTAAATTTTCATTCAAGATTGAAGCGTCAAACACCTTGAAAGAATTAGGACTTGAACTACCATTCAGTAATTTTGGTGAATTTACAGAGATGGTTAATTCTTCTTCTTCTTCAGAGTTACTTGTGTTATCAAAAATATTCCATGAATCTTGTATTGAAGTTAATGAACAAGGAACTGAAGCAGCAGCTAGTACTGCTCCTGAATTTAGGCAGTGTTGTGCCTGGTTGAATCCGCCAAGCTTTGTAGCTGATCATCCTTTTATGTTCATGATCAAAGAGGAAAAATCAGGATTAGTCCTCTTCATTGGAGCTGTAATTAACCCTCTCTTGGTTTCTTGAAATGTTACAAGAAACAACATTGCTTAATAAAAATTTTCTGTGAAATTAAATATTGATATTCTTGCATTTTCTTACATTGATCTGTTTGTACATGAACGTTTGCCCTTAGCTTCCAAGTTGGCAGAGAGAGGCAAAGACTATTGCATGAAGTTGATCAACAGGCAGGACAACTATTCGTTTTGTGCAAATGACTAGGGAAGATTATTCAAAATATATATGTAGATGTATTTAATTATTATGAGTTATAATTAAAAAAAAAAAAAGAATCAATCTCAAGAACTAAAATGTAATTCAAAAGAAGAACCATGCATTTATCCCTTATAGGTACATTGATGCATTATATGGGTGCTTGACTCTTTAGTTTAACTTTTATAAATACAAGCATCATTGGCCAAAGTTGCTCAGATCATGGCATGAAGTAGTGAAGCAAACATGAAAGGTTAACAGGTAAAATAATGAATTTTGAAATGGAAAAGAATTAAATGGCGACAAAGTTTCATAACAGTATATGATGGGGCTAAAATTTGCAGTTCAGGCTGCTGATGAATGAGCATCATGATTTATGAACATGTAAAAAAAAATAGTGTTATTTGGACAAGTTCTTGGTGATCAGGAACAAGAATTCCTTAAAAGCTTGATAGAATTTTATCATTTGGGTTCAAGTCTACTTGGGCAAGGAGAAATATAGTCTTGAGAGAAGGAAATAAAATGCTAGAGATGATTTTGATCATAAGGATAGGACACAAGGTGTCTTAAGATTGTCATGCTAGGCCATATATATATATATATATATAGACACAAGTGTTTGTTTTGCCTTTCTGGATTCGTGAATAGACAACTATCTACACATTCTGAAATATACGAATGGTTGAAGAATTTCTTTTGTGAAACTACAATTATTATTTTGTTGTTGTTTTTGCTACTATTTATATTGGCAATATAAGATTAAGCATGACCAAATTATTTATGTTTTATATGATCATTCTATAATTTTAACATGAACTCATAATTAATATGGTTGACTGTTTGTAATTGAAATGTTGCAGAAATTATCATCAGCCGGTGATCAACCACCTTACCAACTATTCAAGTTATCGCCACTATGCTGCTAGCTGCCTGCTACGTCACCCAAAGGCAGCAGCACAGCAGCCAAACAGCAGATCTGTCGCTCAGGTACCTTTAAATGTCTTACAGATTGCCATCATGTCATTACAGTTCTTCCCAATTTTAATAGTCATAGACTTTCTAAGATTTGCACTGTTCCTTGTTACCTGTAATAAAAATTGACAGCAAGTTAGGTGTGTTTTTCCCACTCTTTTATCTTAATGTATCGTATTTATCCTATGACTCTGATTTTCTTTCCCATGTAAGTCGTGGAAAATAAATTCATGTAAGATTAACGTTAAAAATGCAATCAGAACTACCTGTTAGGCCTGGAACAGAGGATTTCCAAGGAAAACTTGGGAAAAACGGCATTTTCTAGAGAGGATTTTGGGCATGTACAAATTGTCAATAGGAATTGCCACCATTTAAGTCTTGTCATCTGAAAACTACTGGTTAATCCAAGTCCAATTTGGAAATGTGAATTGATTAATACTCCAAAACTTATACAATTTAATTATTTTCCTTTTCCAAAACTTATACAATTTAATGATTTTCCTTTTCCCTTTTTAATTTAGATCAATTAACACTTGTATATATGTATAGTGTGATCCTGGTTCTAGCCAACACTCGATTTTCAAAAGCTAATTAGCAATAATGAATCGTAAAGCCACCACCTTGTTGATATTACTCTTCTCAATAGCTCTGTTCACTCAAGCATCAGCATCACCAAACGTAACAGCTATTTTCGCATTCGGGGACTCAACCATCGATCCAGGCAACAACAACCACCTTTTCACTCTATTTCGCGGTAATCATCCACCATATGGCAGAGATTTTCCTAACCATGTACCCACCGGAAGGTTTTCCAATGGAAAACTATCCACAGACTATTTAGTATCTCAATTAGGCATCAAAGATGTGTTGCCGGCTTACCTGGACCCTTCACTCACCACTCTTGACTTGTTAACCGGTGTTAGTTTTGCATCCGCCGGAACCGGATTAGATTCTATGACAGCAACTATAGCAAGTGCATTAAGGATGTCGACACAATTAGATAATTTTGATCGTGCTTTGGCAAGGATTAGAGCTGCGGTTGGTCCGCAGAGAGCTCAGTATATAATCAATAATGCTGTTTTTGTTATTAGTATTGGGACTAATGACTTGATCTATAATTATTATGACTTGCCTACAAGAAGACAGCAGTATCCCTCCGTTTCAGCCTACCATGATTTCTTACTCAATCAACTTCAATCCGCCATTCAGGTACATTGTTAAACTAACTAAATTCAATTCAATATAATTCAAAAAATTATGGTTTTATAGTTCTTTCATCACAAATAACTTAATTAGTCTGTTTACACTATTGTATAAACTGATTAAACCTAACCATGAACATAATATTGGTCCGTGTTTATAACAATACATGATTACAGAGACTATACAACGCGGGAGCACGAAGATTTGCAGTTGGTGGTCTGCCTCCGATTGGGTGTTTGCCATTACAAGTGACAATTGGGAGTTTCATGCCAAGCCCACACATGCTTAGACGTGTTTGTGTAGAGCAGCAGAACACTGACTCTATTGCCTACAACAACAAGCTCAGAGCTCTTACCTCAAGATTGCAAAATTATGTGCTGAGGGGTACCAAAGTTGCTTATTTGGATATGTATTATCCATTGTTGGACATGATTTATAACCCAGCTAGATATGGTAAGTACCTTGGTATAATTAACTCGATGCGTATTATTTATCAAAAATCATAATCAATTCCCTAATTTTTTAATTATATTCCTTAATTTTGTTATTGAAGGTTTTGATCATACACTCCAAGGTTGCTGTGGTATGGGAACAATGGAAATGGGACCTCTATGTGATGCGAATGCACAGACATGTTCTGATCCATCCAAATATATATTCTGGGATGCTGTACATCCAACTCAAGCTACATATTGGATTCTTGCTCAAATTGCTTCTACAACTGTGCTCCCACAGCTTCTTAGTTAGATATATTTAATTTCTTATTGCTAGCAAATTGTTTAATTAATTAGTAGGATTTAATTTTGGAATAGAAATTTCAACAATTTTTTTTAATTATTAATTATTTTGTTCCTTCTCATCCTTCTTTATTCATTGACTACAACTCTACAAGTCACTAAATACATTAATGGAAGAAATATAGACTTTAGTTTTATTCATCTGTTTATTTATTTTGCAATACTTATTTTATAGAAAATAATATTTTGAAGAAAAAAATAATTAAAAAAATTATAAGGTAAAAAATATAAATAATTTTAAAAATTATTAAACTTGGATTTTTTTTTTTAAATATAGTAATTAAAATTTATGTGATGTGAATTTGAAATAGCGAGCTGAATTAGATGGTTCACATAACATATTATATCACATTAATATTTCATGTAATTTTAATTTAAATCTGACTAGTAACCTTTAATTAAAAAAATAAAATAAAAGTTTCTCTAATTTACAAAAATAAAATTTTAGATATTCACCTCCAATAATTTTTTTTTAATGATATCGAAAAAAAAAATCATTTAGGATGCCTAACTTATAGTTCAAAGTTTCAACCTTTACTCATTATTATATTTGCTTCATGAAACCAAAATGGGTTCCAAAACAAGGAAAAGAATGTATTGACCTTGTCGAATGGTAGAAAAAGAAAAGAAAAATTTACAGAAATATATATATATATATATATCTTTTTTACCTTAGAAAAAATAATTTCAAAAATATAAACCAAAAAATATCAATTTTACTTTTTTTTAATTGATCAATACCTTGTGTGTGAGTTCTTGCTTTGGCCCTTTTTTTTTTTTTTTTGCTAACTCCCATTTTGACGGCTTAAAATCAATATTCTTTTTTAATTTTTTTTTTCCTTACTTATTGATATGTCTTTCATATAAACATACATAAAAACCCAAAAATATTGATGTCTTTCATATAAACATACATAAAAACCCAAAAATATACCTCTTTTTTTTTTTTTTTTTTTTAATTAACTGAGTTTATATTTTAAAACCATCAATTTTGGCGTGAACTAACCCAAAAAAATTAAGCAAAAGTCCAAAAAAATAATATAGAAAAATTAAAAACAACCCCCCAAAATATTGAAAATAATAACCCATAAAAATAATCGACAACATCAAATACAACAACAAAAAAAATATATATCAGAAAAATTAAAAAAATAAAAATTAACAAAAAAAATATCTTAAAACTCAGAAAATTAGTATATATTTTCTATAAAAATACAGAAAACGGTATATATAATTTAAAAAAAATAAACCAAGAAATAAAGAAATATAAAAAAATTAGCACTAAAATCAAACAAAAAGTAAATAAATATATCACAAATTAATAACAAAAAATACCTTAAAAATTAGCTTTTGATTTATGTAGATCTTACTTTTCAAGTACAATTTTTTCCTTTTGAATTCTTCTTAATATTTTTTTTTAAATTGAAAATCACAAGGAAACAAGAAAAAAATGAAAAAAAATGGAATAAAATTTTCAAACAAAAAAGAAATAATAAAAAAGTTATTAGAAAGCAAAAAAAATCTCTAAAATAATTAAACGTATGTTCAAAATCAAAGAAATAAGCGTAAAAAAACTGAAAATCATAAAGAAAAAATGGAAAATGGAAAACAAAAAAGAAAGAAAGAGAATGAAAAAATGCTTAATATCTATTGTCTGATTCTCTTTCTCTGTGTTGGTTTAGCTTTGAATATTATATATATTGGATCGGATCGATTTAATCACAAAAATTAGAAATCAGTTGAATTTTTGAATCGGTTCATTCCTTTTATTCGGTCCATAAGAATCGACATGAGGTGATCCAATCAACTCGGACAGGATATTCCAATTTGAACGGGTGAATATTTAATTTTATTTTTTTTCTCAAAACATATGCGTTTTAAACAAAACTGCGCCGCTTCTGCGTGTTGTTTAGATTGCTTGGGCTGCATGCTGCTCGCGTTGGTACCTTTTAAGCCATAAACTCATACATATTCTATTTTTTTCCTTCAAGTTTTCGATGTGCGATTTCATTCTCCTACCAGCGCCAATGTAATTTGTGTTTTGCTTCCATTTATTTCGTTCATATAAATAAGTAAATACATTAAATGATAAAAGTAAGAATATAAAAATTATTAAAAATTTGAGTCATTATAATATAATATATAACATTAATTATAATACTAATGGAAATATATTTCAAATTAAATTCAATTAAAAATTTAAAATTAACTAAGTTAACTAAATAAAAATATTTTTATTTAGTTAAATTAAATTAATTAAATTTCACTTATTTATTAAAAATAATTTAGCTATTTAGTTAAATAATTATACTTATTAATGAATTTTTTTTTATAAATAATAAATATTTTATTATTTTATTATTTAATTTTAATTATATATACATTATATTTATTTTAAATATATAAATAATAAATGTAAAATTATATAATAAAATTTATATTTTTTATATTATATAATATTAATTTAATTATTCTCAATTTAATCGATTTGATTTCGATCAAACATTTGATTTGTCTTCATCATTTGATTTGTCTTCATCAGTTATTTGATTAGATCAGATATGAAAATACTTATGATAGTAAAAAAAAATAAAAAATAAAAAATAATATTTTTGAAAATATAAAAATATAAATAAAAAAAATAATTATTATAAATTCTCTGTATTTTATTATATTATATTAAAAAATTTCTATATTTTTAAAATTATATTATAAACACCTATATAAAGTTATACATTTTGATTTTGTTAAAATTTAAAATTTTTCTAATAAAATTTCGTTAAATTTATATAAAAAATTTATAACACCTCTTATTTTCATTTTAATTTTAATTTAAATATCATTAATTTTAATCATATCAAAATTAAATTACACTGCACTATCACCACCACCACTAAATTTAATAATATACAATATAAATTACTTAAACCTTTTCAACACATAAATTAATTAAGCACTTGATTGATAACCACCCACAATCCATTAACAATTATATTATAACTAACACAATCAACCTTAAATCTACCCCTTAAAATCTTAAGCCATTTCTACTCGTTGGCATTTACACAACACATCAAGAATTGTATTAAACAAAGAAAGATCTTGAAAGCACCCAAATTCATAAATAGACATAAAAACCTTTAAAGCCTTATGGACTTTCATTGAGCACACAGAGAGAAGCAGTGATAAATTGGGTCTTAGGTAGAGAAAGAGCAATGTCTCTCAGACCCAGTTCGCGTACTGAGGTACGAAAGAAATCGTACAAGAGTAACGTTGATGGAGACGAGGCTTGCAGAAGGAGAGAGGACAATTTGGCTGAGATTAGGAAAAATAAAAGAGAGGATAGTCTTCTTAAGAAAAGAAGAGAAGGGCTTTTTCTTCAATCTCAGAATTCAAGTGAGCTTTCACAAGCCAATGTTGGGATCAAGAAAAATTCGCACTGTTTTTATCACCCCACTTTATAATTAATAACAACAGTAGTAACATTAAAAACTTAGGACGGAATCCAACCTATAAATTATTGAAACCCAAAATAAAACTCAAACCCCATCAAAGTTTCAATGAAAGACAGAAACCCATCAAAGTTAAAAGCTGAAAGAAACTTACTGGATAGGCAAAAACTCCTCTAAAGCATCCATGGTATCCAACAGTCCTTTAAACGAGCTTTGAACCTCTGACTCACTTGAATCTTTGCCAGCCTCTTCCCCATCCAATGAAGAGTCACTATTTATCCCGATCAACGATGAACTACAAGAATCTTCCAAATCCTTATCTCTCCTCTCCACTACCGAAAACCGGCGATCTTGATTAAAACCATCTATAAACGAGGGCGGCATCCGGTGAATAAATCCAGAACGGCGGGTGGAATTCCCAATACTCCTCTCAAAAGCAATCAACATAATCAAAAGAAATGAAGTGTTGATAACAATTAATAGCTAAAGCAATGAAGTGATAATGAAAATTAATAGGATTTGCTGTGATTTGAGAATATTTTATTGAATTTTAGGGTTGGGTTGAGTTGGAGGAAGAATAGGGAGGGAGAGGGAGAGGGGTACTTTAATTATTAAAATAAAAATTTTAATTAAATTTTAATTTTTTGAGATTTGATTATCGGAAAAATAGAAGAAATAAATTTTATAGTATAATAAAATTAAAATATAAAAAAATTTTAATATAATTTTAAAAATATATAAATTTTTTAGTAATATAAGATAAAATACGTAAATTTTATATAGTAATTATTTAAAAAAAAATGTCATAAAAAAACATAAACAGTATAATTTCTTCATAAGAAATAGATTATAAAATTCAATTTCCACTCTCAACTTGACCCATTTTGGATTATACCATTCTTTCCTATCCTTTATAGGAAAGAGATAACAGTCACTTTAATTTGAATTAAATTAAATTTTTTAAAAATTAAATTAATCAAACTAAATTTTTTAAAATTAAATTAAATTAAAATTTTGAATCAAATCAAAATTTTTTCAAAATTGACTTAATTAATAAATACTTTTCGGTTTGATTATTATTTTTTCAATTTTTTAATAAAATAAATATATAGCTATTAAAAATATATATTTCTGTCGATTTAATTATTTTAAATATTAAAAAAGCAGAATTTAGTGGACCAAATTTTTAAAAATAAATCTAACCAAACTAAAATTTAAATCGAATAAAACAAAATCGATGAATTCAGTTTTTTGCTCACTCTCCTTTAGCTTGGTTTTGGGCCGCGTTACAACATCAATGATCCTATTCTAGGTGGGTCGTAGGCGGCCTTTTTCAAGAACACATCAACTTGGCCTAAAATTTATATATATATATATATATATATGTATAGGAAAATTATTTCATATATCCATGTATAAATCTTATTTCATGCTTCCCAAGCTCATTAGGAAAATTTTCAACTAAAATATAATGCATTTTTAACTTTTGGACTTATACAATTCTGTAATTGTAATTAGCTAGTTATCAGTGGTTAGCACTCAGCGATTACAATAGTATATAATTGTATTAATCGAAAAATTAAATACTAATAATAAGAATTACTTTTTTAATATTTTGATTATAATTTTAAATTATTAATTAAATTTTAAAATATTACTTCAGACGTTAAAATTTATCACACACCTCAAATTATAAAATGAGAATTCAAAAAAAATAATAATAAATTACAATTAAAATTTAATTAATTAAAAATATCTTAATCATTCAATTATGATAATTTTTTTTAGAGAACACACATTATTTAAATAAGGTAAATGAAAAATTGAATAAAGATGCAAGTCAAATTACATTATGTTTTCCTAATCATATGATTATTTAAAAAAAATATATAATTAAGTTTATTTAAAAAGAGACGATAATACATTTATAAAATAATTAATATATCTAAATAATTTTGTAAGCATATATATATATATTGCAATGAAAATTCCTATCCTACTAATGACGACAAAAAAAAGGGTAAAGTATATGGATGATTAAAAAAATAAAAAATAAAAACCAAATGTGGGGTTAATTTTTTTATTTTATTTTTTGTGTTTTTTTATTATTATATTTGTATTAAATAACAATTGGTTATTCAATCTCCACCAAAAATGCATTTTGTATATTATAAGGGCACCTCCTTTATTTGTTCTATTTTTTTCTTAATTATTATATGAAAATTCTTATATAAAACACATATGAATGACATTGGCCAATAAAAAATTTTAGAGTTCGAATTTTAATTATGATACTGTTTAATTTTTAATTATATTTTCAGATATTTTTTAATTTTTTATAATGAAAATATATGAAATATTTTAATTATTATTAATAATTATTAGCTGATGTTTATAATTGTTAATTATTATTAATATATATAAAATTCGCTTTATTAAAATAAAAACTTATTTTTCCATATTTACCTCTAAAAATAGAAATAATGAGAAGATGGCTGCTGTGTTAGCAAATGAAAATGAAAAAAATAAAAAATACTAGAAGGAAATAAGTAAAAGATGAGGGTGTAGAGTGCAAAAAAACAAATAGGGTTTGGGTTTATGCTCTTCAAATCATCGCAACCAAGATAAACCTCTCAAAGCTGCCGCCTTTCCTTGAACACGAGTTTCGATCTGCACATCACCTAACCTACAATGGTACCCTTTTCTTTCTTTATTTCTTTGCTTCTCTGCACATCCATGGCATTTTTTTTCGTTTATTAGATGATCGCTGATACCTTTGGTGCTACAAAATGATGAAATTTGTGTCCTTTTTGGAATCTCATTTTCGGCTTATCGATGCTTTTGTTGATAGGTTTGTGAAGTTTTTTATGATAATTAGAAACTATATCATTTTTCTCATCTGGATAGTTTTTCTCTGTCAGTTGATATCATATTTGGTCGAGGAAAGCAATTTTTTAACTTTTAACTCTTTAATGTAGCAACAGGACTCGTAGCTGAAATTTTTGTTTTACTATCATTTAGATTTCGTGGTAGCAGTAGTTTATAATAGTTAATGGCTTCTTATTCCTTGGTTTAATATCTCCTGAATGTGGTGTTCTAATTAATGGTTGATAGGATGGCTTTTTATCCTCTGAATGATGGGTTCCTCCTGACCATTGTGGCAATGGTGATTCTGTTAATGGTTTTCTCCCTGCATTGTCATATCTCTGCTCTACTAGCACTACGTGTATTTTAGAAATTCACTAGATTAAGTTGCTTTGCCCCTAGCGAGAGGTTCAATGATTGACTTTCTTTATTCTTAGCTCATGAGTTTCAGGATGCAATTGACTGTGAAAGTAATGGTGATCTGAGTGAATATAGGCTATGTTTGGTATTGCTGTAATTGAATTTAACTAATAAATGCATTTTTAGTTCAATGGGTTTTATGTTGGAATAGTTGTATAAACACTGGACATCTAGATGTAATATGTGTGTTATTGAACATTATTAAATATTCAAAAGTTCTGCTGACTTTTCTGTGTCCTTTTTTGTCATGAAATTACTTACTCTAATTGTATGACTGTACAGAAGTTTTATGTACTTTTTTTACTTATTTTGTTTGTCCTTCTGTTTTGTTTCATCTCCTCATCTTATATTTGTTCCAGGCTCCTAAAAGAGGTGTGAAGGCTCCAGTAGCAGCAAAGAAGAAGCCTGTAAGTAGTCTCTCTCTATCTGCCTCACAACACTTTGCACACAACTCCAGTAATTAAACTTTGTTTAAATACACTCTAATTCAGAAATTTTACTCAGCTACTTAAATTTTCTGTCTACAATGTAACTTCAGTTTTTATTCAATCTGTAAGTCTGATACGGTTTTTGTTTGAAAGCACACCTAATTTAGGCGTTCACTTGATGATTATAGGAAAAGGTTCTCAACCCTTTGTTTGAGAAGCGACCAAAGCAGTTCGGCATTGGTGGTGCACTGCCACCAAAAAAGGACTTGACTAGATTTGTCAAGTGGCCTCATGTTGTTCGTATTCAGAGGCAAAGGAGGATTCTGAAGCAACGTCTGAAGGTGCCTCCTGCTGTGAATCAGTTCACAAAGACACTTGACAAGAACCTCGGTAGGATTTTTTATTACTGTGCCAGAAGTTTTATGTTATTTCGGCGCCAATAATCGTGCATACTAGGCTTTCATGAATAGTGGGCATGAATGTTGACAATAATGGTGCAAATTGGCTGGAGTTATTATCATTACTATATTCTAGTAACTGTCTGTTAGCTTTTTTTATTCCATCTTGTCCGACTTTTTGCTATTGTTTTATGTTACAGCCACACAACTGTTCAAGTTGTTGCTCAAATATAGACCTGAGGATAAGGCGGCAAAGAAGGAAAGGCTTCTTCAAAGAGCACAGGCTGAGGCTGAGGGGAAGACTGTGGAATCAAAGAAGCCAATTGTTGTTAAATATGGGCTTAACCATGTTACTTATCTCATTGAGCAGGTATTCATTTTTTATATATTTACTCCTGGCTCACTAGGTAACTAAGTGAAAATGCATGCTTGGCAATTTCTTAGCTTAATTGGGGAGTAAGTTTGTTAAGGTAATGATTCAAGGACATGTTGGAAACTTGGAATTGATTTTGTATTGGTTACTTTTAGTCTTTATCATCATTGTCCTTTTCTCTATCTCGTATATTCTTGATAGTGTATGATGTCTTTGTTATGTTAGTTGATTCTTATAGTGTCTGTCTAGGTTATTATTTTTCTTCTAAATATACTCTACTTTACTTGCAGAACAAGGCTCAATTAGTGGTTATTGCACATGATGTTGATCCCATTGAGCTTGTTGTTTGGTTGCCTGCACTGTGCCGAAAAATGGAGGTCCCTTATGCAATTGTGAAGGGCAAGTCACGTCTTGGAGCGGTGAACTTTCTGCCATTATTCTGTTCTTCAAATTATCCTTTTAATTATTTTTGCTTGGAAATTGACCTTTTGACATCTTCTGATTTTTTGTGTTAAAAAACAGATTGTCCATAAGAAAACAGCTGCAGCTTTGTGCCTTACGTCTGTGAAGAATGAAGATAAATTGGAATTTAGTAGGATTTTGGAGGCAGTCAAGGTAATAAATAGTTATTATTACATGTTAATTGTGGCACTAGACAACAGTGGCATATTATTTATTATGTTAGGCACTTGGTCTGATAACAGCAATTTTTCGTGTTTTCTTTTATGCATTTTGTCATCTTGGAAGGGACATGTTCTCTTGATTTGCTCATTCCATGTTAAGTTGATATTTTGGTCATAGCATTACTATTGTCCTTCAAAAGGTCTACCTCTTTCTGATTGTAACCTTTTTTTTTTTAGGTTGAAAATCTCACTTAAGTATCAAAATTCATATTTTATTTTTTGAAAATTTTCACTTCTGTTTTCTTAAATTAAATGTAGGCCAACTTTAATGACAAGTTTGATGAGCACCGCAAGAGGTGGGGTGGCGGTATTATGGGCTCCAAATCTCAGGCCAAGACTAAAGCTAAGGAGAGAGTCTTAGCGAAGGAAGCTGCACAAAGAATGTCCTGAGCTTCTAGTGAGTAGTGGAGAGAAATGACCAGACAAGAAGTTCTGAATTATGTTTTGCATTGATCATGTAGTCTGAGATATTTTGACATATCTTCTTTATTTAAATTTTTGGTGGGAGAATGAGATCTGTCTTGTACGCTTCTGTTTATCTGATATGGAGATATTTAGTGTTTCTGTTTGGTTTTCTGGCTTTTGATTAAAGAATTAGAGTTAAAAAAAATCAGTGTTGCTCTGCAAAAAAAATGATTTGGTATTGACATGACTGATAGGCCATCAGTATGGTGGGGGATATGATATATATAGTTAAGAGCAAATCTATACAAATCTGAAGTGCAATTTTCAGATGTGAAGACCGCCATAAAATTAGAGAAGTTCACCATTTAACCATGTTTCCTTGTGAGGTGTGAATTACGTATGGTAAGTAATAATCAATAGCTGGAGTCTCTAGTGCGAGAAACATCAAGAATTTTCATGCATAGCAATTTTAAACACCGTAATTTTAAACTTAGTTTTAGCTTTTAATTTTATATACATGAATTCTATATATTTTATTAATTAAATTTTGACATTTGCATGTAAAATGGAAATGATATTTCTTGCGGGAATATGAGATTTTTTTGTCTCTCCCTTTTATATGCCACAAAGGTCATATACAACACATCACTCCTTAAGTACTTCATAATCTGATTTTATTATTATTAGAAAAAACAATTAGAAAACCTGTTGAATATGAGAAGAATTAGGGGATTTTTGGATCTAATTAAAATAAACATGTAATAATTTTTATTTTCAAAATAAAATTTCTACTAAATACCCTCATAACAAGATGATACATGCAAACAAAATAAATCATCCTTGTGCTAATGAATACAACATATGATCAATATCTTAATTGACACCATAAAATATTTTTCCCAAATTTAACACATCAGTTTTTCTTAAATAAAAAAATATAAATTCAATATAGTTCATGAAAATTAACATGCAATATTACTTTTCATCCTCTAAAAAAAATACACAAGCAGTATTTTCCCAATCTTCATAAGTAAAAGAAAGCAAACAACGACGGAGCGAAAATTTTTTAAGGGGATTAAATTTTATATATAATGAAACAATTTCTATATAATTATGAATTTTTTTTTACTTAAGCATGAGGAGAATATATTCAATATATGATCAATTTTTTATAAAATTACATAAAAAAACTTTATTTGGTATAAATAAATTTCATAAAATTTTTATAGAATTGATATGTAAATCCCTAGTTTTATATTTATTTTAAATATAAATTTATTTATAATTCTAAATAATTAAATTCGTAAAATTAAAAATAACTAAATTAAATCTTTTAAAAATAATTAATATTTTAAATGAATTCCATAATTTTAAACCAACAAAATTTAAAAAATTAAAATACCTTTATAATTTAGAAATTCAGCAATTTAAGGAACAAGTAGAGATCATCTGTATCACCTTAGTGAAGGTAAGATTGATGTAAGAGAAAAACTGGCCCTTGTAATTAGCAAACAGTTCCTGCTACCAAGTGCTCCTCTAATTTTTGCTGGCGAGGCTTTAGAAATGGAAAGAGGAGATGTTATGGACGCCATTCCAACTCCCAAACCAACAAGAATTCTTCCCACAATTATAACCTACGGGGCTGGAGCTACAGCCTTGACCGGTAAACCAAAGAAGAAAACAACATCTGCACATAAAATTGATATTTTCCTATTTATAAAAAAAGTTAATTACGATTTCCTCTCTAGAATAATTCAAATACATTAATTTTTCTTAATATTTTAAGTTAAAAATTTGAATGTCACCTTCAGTCCAATGTTATTTTTAATTAATTTTAAAAACAGAAATACTCTTACCCTTTATTTTTAATTAATTATATCATATTTTTATTTTAAAAATATTTTTTAAAATTAAAAAACACATTTTCATAATTTTTGATAAATTTAAAAATAAAAAATAACAAATAAAAACTATTTTTTTAAAAAAATATTCTTTTTTTTATTTTTAAATTTATCAAAAATATGAAAATAAATTTTTTATCTATATTAATTTCTTCTTAAATTATTTTTTAAATAAAAAATAACAAATAAAAAATAAAAAAATATTTTTAAAAAATATTTTTTATTTTTAAATTTATCAAAAATATGAAAATAATTTTTTTAACCATAATTTTTTTTTTTAAAATAAAAATAGAATGTAGTTAATTAAAAATAAATAACAAAAATATTTATATATTTTTACTGTGATTTTTGACAATTTTAGAGTTTATTAATGACAAAAATTAATGGAAGAGTGTATTAATATAATGAAACATTTATGAGGAGAGAGTTAACGTATTTTTGAAAATTCATACAAATTTAATATATTGAGTCATTTTTTATGAGAAAAATAATAATTAACTCTTTATAAAATTTTATAATTTAATATTTTAAATAATTATATTTTTATTAATATAATATGAAATTTTTAAACTGAAAATAAGTAAATAAATAATATACTTATAGAAATATTTTTTAAATAGGTGAAATATTAAAATGAATTCTAAAATTATACCAAATAAGATATTCATTTCAATTGAAATAAATTTTATATTTATTATTTAATATATTAAATATAAAAATTAAATAAATTTTTAATAAAACTAAATCAAATATAACGTAAAAAAATTTCATATTTTAGAGGTTAAAGATTTATTTACCTAAAATATTATGAACTTTTGAGGTTTTTATAACTTTACCATATCCTTTGAAAATAAGCTATTATGCTCTAAATTTTTAAAATTGTTTATAATTAAATTCTTTCATCAAAATTTATTATTTGAACTTTCTTTAGCTTATAATAACATCTAATATGGATTAAAAATATAAAAATATAATATTATTTAATCTCTCATATTTAATTTAATTAATAAGTTCATTTATAAATAAATAAATAATTATTTACAATTATTTTTATTAACAAATATTTATATATTATTATCCAAAAATCAATTTCAGAAGTTATGGGCAAATTTAATAATAAAATATTATAAAAAATTCAAATTGCTTAATATTTTTTTTCTATTTATCTAATTAAATCAGAAGTTAATTTTGGTATATAATTAAGATAATATATTTTTTAGTTTAATAAAACCTAATTTTTCTTTTGAAAATTTTAAAAAATATTGATATATTCTAATAATATAAAAAATTATGTTTTAAGTTAAAAATAAAAAAGAAAAAAAAAACATGGCAAATGCTTTTCTTACAGATAGAAAAAGGTAGAAAGATCCTGTTGAAAGAATCATTTTCACCTGTATACGAAGCAAGCAATCCACCACCGCCTTTCCCCATTTCCTATAAATTCCTTCTTCTTCTTCTTCTTCTTCTTCTTTTTCTTCTTGTTGTTTAACTTTCCAATGCACTGATCTGAAATAAATTTCATTTTTCCCTTTCTAATGGCAGACCACTTGACTAAACTTCACCAATCTCTTTTCCAAGACAAACTATCTTCCACCGATCTCTTTCTTATACTTCGCTCCGATAATTCCATCAAACAAGCCCTTCAACACTTCTATCTCATCCTAAAACGCGGCGTTTCAACGATCGAAGTTGCCGACGACGACGACGTTGATCATTATCATCATACTAAGAACACGTTAGGGTTCCAATCATGGGCTGATTCTCAGATTCACTCTGTCATTTCTTTAGGTCTTGCTTTCGTTTCTGCTTCCAGATCTCTATCAGGTTTTATTTTCTTCTTTCAATTCATTTTCCTTAATTGATTTTAAATTTTTGTTTTTCATTTTTTTTGGGCTGTGCTTATTTGCTTGTAAATTGTAATCCACAGTCGAGCAAGCGGAACCGATAGTTGTTGCTGTCGTGGAACAGTTGCTGGAGTTTGCAGTTTGCTATTTGGAGAGATCAGAGTTGAGTACCGATGATTTTAGTACACAGGTTTGTGTCTTCTTCTCTAAGATTTTTTGCGCAATTGAATATGAGTATTTGTTCAGCTGTGTGAACACTTTGTGCACTGTAGAAATTGAAGGTTCTGCCTGAAAAACTATGCAAATGATTATTTGTTAGTTACTGGGCTGTCCATGGTCGACACTTTGCAAATGGTTATCTATCTTTACATTGAATAATTACTTTGTGTTCATTTTAAGGCGTTGTTGTATCTCTTCAGGGGTGGTAGAATTAGTTAGTAGTACTTTGAATTTGATGTAACTGATTGATTTTGATGAAATTAGAAATGTGCTTTTGGATGTTTTATTTATTTAAAAAAAAAAAATTTGATCTCCTTTTTTAAAATTCAATCTTAAAGAAACAAAGTGAAATAAAGGCTTCATATTGTCCCTGCTCTGTGAAATGGTAGAACTGATTCGGCTCAGATTGTTCCCCTTTTGTTTAGGATTTAACATAATATTCTACTGAAATACGTTACAGGCAAGGACAAAATATGGTCTTATTTGCAAGTTTGACCTGCTTATTACTAGCTCATTCAAATTCTGAATAATTATTGTGCTGTTGATTGCATTGATAGGTGGAATACTTTAATTTTCACTGTCTGGTTAACTTGATTTTTTTTTTTTTTTTTTTTACCTTTTGTTTTCGTTATTCCAAAAGCAAAGAAATAACATTTGATTAGATAACAAAAAATCTGCTTTAATGAAATGTAAAATGAATTCGATTTGTAATTTCCTTTATTTTCTCAGGTCAAATAAAATGTGTTTATTTACCAAGTACATTTTTTTTTATATTACTTTGCTTCATAGAATAATAAAAAATTTTAGTTCTTTTTAGAAAGCAATAAACAAAAGTTGAACTGAATGATACCTTGTAAAATTTTTTATAGAATTTATTACGTTATAACTTCAGTAATAACAATTGAAATGCTTGATTGCTTTTATTTTTTATTATTCCTTTGGCATGGTTACATAAACATTCTTTTGTGCTACAGAAATAGCAAAATTGATTGAATACTGGAAGCCTGTGTATAGAATAAGTAGTGATCTGATATTGAGTGATCCCATGTTCTATTTCTTTGCCTCAATCAAACCTGTTTTATACACTCTATTAGATTATCTATCCTAGCATTGTGAATATTCAGAGTCTTTGGTCTGTAGATATTTCTTTCCATATTTATTTGCTGGAGTTAGCACCATATGGAAAAAGCCACCATTATCTGGTAATTCGGAAATGCAGTCATTGGATTCTATTACTCTATTTATATTGAATAATTATTTACAGTTTTTGTTAATAGTTTGGTAATTAATTTTTGAGAGTTGGGTAAACAAAGTTAGGGATGATGGTTCATTGTTTGGGCAGCATGAAAGGAGAGAGTTGATAATGCTCTAAATAATTAAAGAGATTTGACATTCAATAAGTTTCTAAAAGTAACTTCTTTTGTTCAAGAACTTTGCCAAGGTCATCAATAGCAAATCTAGCACACTTGCAAACAACCATCACCAAAATTAAGTAGTAATTGCTGGAGAAACTCCTCTGTTACCAGAAAGCTGAATGCTTCAGTAAGCACATCACCTCAAATAGAATTTTTTTGATCTCACTATGTGACAAAGGCCTTATATATACAGTACCACCAATTTCTAAAAAGAAATACCACTCAACAAATCCAAATCCAAAGAAGATTGAGAAAAAAAAAAAAGATGATATCCTCTCAACATTCGTGTTAGTGAATTCAATAAAGCAAAAAATAATCGAATGGGACTTACCAAATGATTTAATTGACTGACAATTGCTTATATTCGTTGCCGTGGAATTCATTTCATTACAAACACACTCATCTCATATATAATACCTTGGAAAAACAATATCTTTAAGCTCCTACCTTCAGCATGCACAACAAACAGGATCCAAGTCTGCCAAATGCCAACATTGAGAATTGAAAGACAAACTATGCTAGGATAATGTTATTGTGGTTTTGAATGTATAGATGAACAAGGAATGAAAACAAGAGGGCAAGGTTGGAGAACTATAAAGAAAAGGAAGGATATAAACAATAAGGTAAAGAGATAGAGAGGAAAGGGAGGAGTTTTAACTCAACTCAACTCAATTTAGTTTTAATCCCAAAATTAATTGGGTCAACTATATGGATTCTTTGTTTCCACTCTGCTCTAAAAGGTGGAGTTTTAAATTAACAGAAAAAGAAAAGAAAGAATACTTAGCTGTCTTCTCTCATAAATAATTAAATGCTTGCTTTATGAAGTTTTTTTTTTCCTTGTTTTCTTGTTTTTCTCCATATTTTGTAAATAGGGAAATTGCATAGTATCCGTTTGCTAGCCAATGTAGGTATAATTAATTGTGATGCACCTATTTGGGTCATTTTGATCAAGTACAAATTGAAAAGGGGGAAAATTTGAGACCTATTGTTTTAGCTAATTAAGCTTTAGGTATATATCACATCCTAACTTTTTGATAGGTTATTTAAGAAAACATTGAAAATGAAAAGGAAAGATTTGGTCAAAGTATTAAAGATTTGTTAATCCTTAATTTTAGATACTATTTGACCTAAGGAGAGAACAAAGGCATTTCAAAGTAAAACCAATATGAGAACCCACTTTCATTGAAACATGGTGAAAGAAGAGGTCGTGGTAGAGAGTTTGCAATATATGTGGCATTATTTAGTTTTGTCAATCAGCCGGATAGAAACTAAAACTTCCCTATTGAAATTCCAAGTCTTAGTAGCTAAGTTGTCCCTTTGGGGTTTAGCCACGTTATGCATGCTTGTGTACCATTGAATACATGTTATATTCAAATAATCCCTTCGTTCCAAAATAAATGTCCTAGTGAAATTTTTTTTTGGATTATTTTAACCTTTATTCTTTCCTAATTAAGTATGACCATTTTCTTTATTATTTTAATATCTTTTTCCTAATTAAATATAATCATCTTCTTATTTTTTCAAAGATAATAAATGTTTTTTTTTAAGTTTACTTTAATTATATAAGACGAAATATATGAGGTATTATTGGAATGTTAAGGTAAAATATAGTTTAAATTAGAAAATAGGACAATTAAATTGGGACATACCAAAAAAGAAACTAGGACATTTATTTTGGGACGAAGAGAGTGTGTTATGTAGTTGTATAACTTGAAGACAATTCAGCAAAACTTGGTTTGTTTTGGCTTTGATAGAAGCTGACAAATTAGTTCAACCTTTTGGAACCAAACTATGGTTTGTTTGGCTCCAAGACATTGCCAACAAATATGACCTAGCTGAGCTGCACACTTTGAAATGCCGTCCCTCTTGTGATGATTTATAAGGCTAAGAAGTGTGAAATATGATCTGTCTAGTGGATATCTCCTTGAATGAAATATGCCTATTTATTTTAGAAATATTTCAGTCAATCAGGACTAGCCTGGTTTGTCTCCTCACTCTCTTAAGGGTATATGATCGAAGGGTCTCTTGTTCAAAGTGCTCCGCCCTCCATACTCTCACCTCTCATCCCTCCTCTCTGCCATAATAGTGGGAGTTCTCACCAATACAGTGAGAGAGGCCATAGCGCTCAAGTCCATCTGGCCTTCTTATGAACAAAAAAAAAAAAAAATTAGAATCTTGTAATAGTTACAACTTTGCAGGCTGGAAAAACAAGGATTTTTTGCTTTTCACTTTCAATATTTAATAAGCATCTTGAGTGAGTGCTTTAAAGCTTTAGGTGGTTTAAAATAAATCAATTATACCTACCATTCACATGCCATGGGCCAAGAAATGACTATTACATTCCAAATATCTGCACCAGGTGTGGGGAGGCCCTACTTCATATTGAATGTACGGGGCAAAGTCTGTATAAAGCTGATAGATACTGTTACCTTCTACGAGTTGATAGAAATTGGGTACTGGTATATTATTACTTTAAGTGTTTCTGTCTATAAAGACGAGGAGATACTTGCCTAGTCTGCTCATGATGGTTTATTTTTCTGAAGATAAACCATCATTGGTAATTTCTATATTATCTGTACTTTTATAGATCCAAAACTGATTACATTAATTAGAATTAGCTTATTTGGAACACAGTTCTGTTCTATAATTATTTTAAAAAAAAATGGCATCCTTCTGTTATTTTTCTCTTTAGAATATGTCAGTCCATAGCATATATTCTTCCCGAGATTCTGCCATTTCATTGTCTCGTGTTTCCACTGCCTGCCACCAATTTGTCTATACAAATGCCTTTTGATTTGATATATAAGCTAATTGTGTTGTGATCGGAGTACATGTGTTGTCATGTTTTTAATTGTGCTACTTGTTATTGCATACAAGCTGGCTTTTCTAGTTTTTCTTCCAAATTTCTCTGTGAAGAAATTATGCTTCTAATGGTGTTATGTAGATTGACTTGTTTTGTATGTTTCTTGGTTTCTATATCTTAGTTTTACTGATATCTTGGTGATATTTTTCTTAGGGTAATGTGGTACTACTTATGGAGTTGGCGTTGGTTGATGGAATTGATAAAGGATCTGTTCCATCTCACCCTTGCTCTGTTGATAGTCTTCTAGAACTGTTGCCAACGGTTTCTGGTGATTTTTGTGCTGCTGAATTAGAAAGATACACAAAGTGTGGTCTTCAAGGTATTGTGTACTATATGAACTCTTCCATTATACATATATATATATATATATATATATATATATATTACATTATTTAATGACTTAATCTTGTGTTGATTTATGCTTTCAAAATCTTTTTGCCATCTCTTGAAGGTGTCAATTGTTCAAAGGGGGAGAAACCAGTGGATCAGCTGCTGATGACGTTAACATCTGAATGCATTCAACCCGAGTGGCAAGCTCTTGGATTCAGTGGTCCCAATCAAGATTTGAATAATTTGATTTTTCTAATTCATCACTGGGCTGTTGTACATGTGGATTGTGTTCGTCGTTTAATGTTGTGCTTCAAAGAACTAATTGACTTGTCATATACATATGATGAAAAAATGGCAGATCCAGATTTTGCCAGGAGATTATCCTTTGGTTTGAGGATTTTAAAGTTATTGAGGAGTCTCATGAAGGATTTTCCATATGTTGGATATGATACCTCGCTGTTACATGAAGTTGCTTTGTGTGTTGATATGTTTCCTAGTTTGTTTAGAATTGGCTTTGAATTTGCAAATAACCATGTTGCTGTTGAGGGCAGTTCTGAGGGTCTCATATTATCGCTGTTGGAAGAGTTTCTTCTTTTTGTCCAAGTTGTTTTTGGAAACAGCAGTGCATGTCAGAACATCCAAGTATGTGTAGTTGCTTCTGTGTTGGACAACTTGGACTCTTCTATTTGGAGATACTACAAATCTGCTGCTAACCTAAAGCCTCCTCTAGTATACTTCCCTCGATCTGTTCTTTACATCTTGAAACTCATTCAGGATCTCAAGAAGCCAACATATCAGGCTCTTGATTTGAAGGGCTTTGATGCAGATGTTATTGGCAGCTCGGCCGATTTACTAAATAATTGCCCATCATGCTTTGTGCACTCTGAGCAGGTTCCTTTGCTTAAAAGGTTTAAAACTGAGGACTTATTGAAAATTATATTTGCCCCTTCAACACAATGGATGGACAATCTGATGCATCTTATTTTCTTTCTTCACTCTGAAGGGGTAAAATTGAGGTCAAAAGTGGAGAGATCACATTCTAGTTGTTCAAAGGCTAATTTCCCTTTGGAAGTGGAAAATGCAGTTTGCCATGAAGATGAAGCCCTTTTTGGGAACCTGTTCTCTGAAGGTGGTCGCTCAGTGGGATCTACTGATGGATATGACCAGCAACCAGTTACTGTCAATTCATGCTCCAGCAATTGCAACATGCCATTGCAGGCTGCCACTGAATTGTTGAGTTTTCTGAAAGTGTGCATCTTCTCTCATGACTGGTCTCCTTCTCTTTTTGAGGATGGCTGCAAAAGGCTAAGAGAGAATCACATTGATATATTGCTTTCTATACTTAACTCTCAAGGCACTTGTTCAGAGGACAAGTCTTCGGATAGATGTGCAACTTCACATGAAGAGAAAAAGATTGGGCATGTCCATGAACTATGCTTTGAGTTGTTGCACAACCTTCTTACTTGCCATGCTTTGTCTGATACTCTTGAAGAGCACCTTGTTGAGCAAATTCTGAATGTTGAAAAGGATTCCTTTGTTTACAATGATCAGACTCTAGCCTTACTATCTCACACACTTTTTTCTAGGGTGGGTTTGTCTGGTAGCCAGTTGAGAACCAAATTCTATAAAGTATTTGTGGGTTTCATTGTTGACAAGGCAAAAGCTGTTTTTTCAAAGTGTCCTGCTATCAAGGAATTTGTGGGTACTCTTCCATCAGTGTTTCATATCGAGATTCTTCTAATGGCGTTCCATTTATCATCAGAGGGAGAGAAGGCAACACTTGCAAACTTAATATTTTCTTCCCTCCGAGCAACTGTTGCTCCATCTACTGGCTCTTCTGCTGCCCAGTTGTCATGTTGGGCTTTACTAGTCTCGAGGTTGATATTACTACTACGTCATATGATGTTTTACCCACATACTTGTCCTTCATCATTGCTTCTAGATTTGCGATCAAATTTGAGGGAAGCCCCGGTTTGTGTTTCACTTCTGCCTAAAAATGTAAGTGATCAGATGTCATCTTGGGCATCTGTTGCAGTAAAAATTGTATCAGGTGCATGGGTTGAATCAGAGCCTTCCATCAATTTGTTGATCAATCAACTAATTGACATTTCGGCTGTTCCACCATCACTTTGTAGAGATGAATTGTCCATTGAATCCTTAGGCCTGAGTTGGAGTGATATATATGAAACCTTTTCATGGATTCTGGGGTTCTGGAGAGGTAAAAAAGCTGCAGCAGTAGAAGAGCTTATAATTGAAAGATACATGTTCATGCTTTGTTTGGATATTCCTATCATGAGCTCTACATCAAACCATCAGCTTTCATTGTGGAGAGAGACACATTTGATGGACATATCTAATATGATGTTCTTTTTTCACTTCTGCAACTCAATCATAACCCCCTTTGATGATATTGGCAACTATATGAACGTTCAAGATGCTATGATTGGCGTGCTACAACATTTGTGTGCACAGCACATGCCGGAGGAGGTTAAGGAACTGGGCTGGGATTTCTTGAGAAGTGGATTTTGGTTGTCTTTGGTGCTTTCCTTATTTAATGTTGGCATCTCCAAATACTGCATCAAGAATAAAATCCCTGGGGTGAGTTCGTTCTGGATTGAGAGTACGGCTAGGGATAATTTATATGTCTCGGTAGCAGAAGGCCTGACTTCCTGCTTAAATGAGGCTGGTCAAGTTTCTTTGCTGTTGAGGATGCTATCATCCTTGTTGAACAGATACTTAGGGGCATATCAAAAGGCTTTCCTTGCTACCCTTGATGAAGGCCAATATAATGCTAAAAGGTTCTCATCTCTTTTACTTCTAAAACACTCCGGTTTTGACAAATCCCTTAAGAATGAGTTCTTCAAGAAGAGTGGCATCAGTTCTTACAACATGGAATCATTTTCTGACCTATTATCAAAGTGGGATGCTATGGTTGACAAAAGAGCTCCTAGTGTTCGATGTAAAGTGTTTTGGGAGTGTATGCTGCATGGTTTTCCCTCTTATCTTGAAACTCCAAGTGCCATCCTCCTGTCTTGTATTCTTAGCATAAGGGGGATAATTTTTGTTCTTGATAGGTTGTTCACACTAGACAATCTGAGAGCGGATATTTTCCAGGAGAAAGATGTACTGAGCCAGATTCTGAGTTCAGTGATGATCATAAAATTTGATAGAATCTTTGAAAACGTTCAAGGGAAATGTGAATCTATTGTTAGAAACCTGAGTGGTGGGTTTGAACTGTTAGATTACACTGAACTATTTCTAATGAAACACATGGAAGGTTTTTTAAGGGAATTCAATGCCAGTGAAGAGCGTGACAGCAGTGTCCTTGAATGGGTAATCACAAAGACTATTGATACTGCAGATAGCCTCAGGAAAGATCCATTGAAATCTTCTATCTTCAAATTTTATCTTGGTGCACAAGATGTGTCTGAACCAGTCAAGGAGTTCTACGGGTTGCAACGTGGTGATTTGTTAGTTCTAATCGACTCTCTGGATAACTGTTCTTCTGAATTGGTAAATGGAAAGGTGCTTAATTTCTTTGTTGATCTCCTATCTGGAGAGTTTTGTCCATATCTCAAACAGAAGATGCAGAAATATTTTTTTGAAATGGATGTACTTGATCTATCCAAATGGTTGGAGAAAAGGCTGTTAGGTTGCATAGTGGAGGCTTCAGGTGGGGTCAGAAATGCCAAGGGGAATTCTGTTTCTCTTAGAGAAACAACTATGAGCTTTATTTTATCTCTCGTGTCCTCACCTTCTGAAATGCATTTGACAGAGCTAAATCATCATTTGTTTGAAGCTGTGCTTGCTTCACTTGACACTGCATTTTTGCTTTTTGATGTTCATATTGCTAAGTCATACTTCCATTTTGTTGTTCAACTTTCTAAAGAGGAATATTTAATGAAATTGCTTCTGACAAGGACTGTGATGTTGATGGAGAAGCTGGCTGGGGATGAACGTTTGCTTCCAGGGCTGAAATTTCTCTTTGGTTTTATTGGCAATGTCTTGAGTGATTGTGGATCCAATAAAAACACCTTGGAGAAGGTGTCAGGGAAGTCATTATCTGGCAGTAGTCTTGGCTCAGGTGCTGTTTCTCTAAAGCCAATAGGATCACGGAAGAATTCTGACTCCGTGGTTGTTTCTGCTAATCCAGAAGGGCGATCCGCAACCCTTGAATGTGATGCTACTTCTGTGGATGAAGATGAGGATGATGGAACATCTGATGGTGAGGTAGCCAGCATAGATAAGGATGAGGAGGAAGAAACCAACAGTGAAAGGGCCCTTGCCTCAAAAGTTTGCACTTTCACATCCAGTGGCAGCAATTTTATGGAACAACACTGGTACTTCTGTTATACTTGTGATCTGACAGTATCAAAAGGCTGTTGCTCTGTATGTGCAAAAGTTTGTCATCGTGGTCATCGTGTTGTTTATTCCCGCTCAAGTCGGTTTTTTTGTGACTGTGGAGCTGGCGGTGTTAGGGGTAGCAATTGCCAATGCTTGAAGCCTCGAAAATTCACTGGGAGTGACACTGCATCCATGCGCAGTGCTAGTAATTTCCAGTCCTTTTTACCTTTTACAGAGGATGTAGATCAGTTGCCAGAGAGTGATTCTGATCAGGATGAGGATCTGTCCTCAGATATTGATAACTCATTTAGGTTGTCTATTCCAAGAGAACTTCAAGATGGGGTCACAGTATTGCTTGAAGAACTTGATGTAGAAGGTTGGGTGCTTCAGCTTTGCTCTTCGCTGCTGCCTTCTATAACAAGCAAAAGAGAATCTAATCTTTCCAAAGATAAGAGAATAATTCTAGGCAAGGACAAAGTGCTTTCTTATGGTGTTGAGCTGTTGCAGTTGAAGAAGGCATATAAAGGTGGGTCATTAGACCTGAAAATAAAGGCTGATTATCCAAATGCCAAGGAGCTTAGATCACATTTGGCTAGTGGTTCTCTTGTCAAATCTTTGCTCAGTGTCAGTAATCGAGGTCGACTTGCTGTTGGAGAAGGTGACAAAGTTGCTATATTTGATGTTGGGCAATTAATTGGACAAGCCACCATAGCACCAGTAACAGCAGACAAGACTAATGTTAAGCCTCTCTCAAGAAATGTTGTTCGCTTTGAAATTGTACATCTTGCTTTCAATTCAGTTGTTGAGAATTATCTTGCTGTAGCAGGGTATGAAGACTGCCAGGTCCTCACTTTAAATCCTCGTGGTGATGTGACTGATCGTCTTGCCATTGAACTTGCTCTGCAAGATGCTTATATCAGAAGGATTGATTGGGTTCCAGGATCTCAGGTTAAGTTAATGGTGGTGACTAACAGGTTTATCAAGATATATGACCTATCCCAGGACAACATCAGTCCTCTGCACTACTTCACGCTGCCTGATGACGTGATTGTTGATGCAACACTCCTTATGGCTTCCCAGGGGAAGATGTTTCTTGTTGTTCTTTCTGAGCAAGGGAGCTTGTTCAGGCTAGAATTGTCTGTAGAGGGCAATGTGGGGGCTACGCCCTTGAAGGAAATGATTCAGATTCAGGATAGAGAAATCAATGCAAAGGGATCATCTTTGTACTTTTCTTCCACGTATAAATTACTTTTCATATCATATCAAGACGGCACTACTTTGATGGGTCAACTAAGCGCTGATGCGACATCTTTAGCTGAGATGTCTTTTGTATACGAGGAGGAACAAGATGGCAAGATGCAATCAGCAGGCCTGCATAGATGGAGAGAGTTACTTATGGGTAGTGGGTTGTTTGTTTGCTTCTCTAGTGTCAAATCAAATGCTGCACTTACTATATCTATGGGGCCTCATGAATTACATGCACAGTGCATGCGGCATGCTGTAAGCTCAACATCACATTTAGTTGGATTAACTGCTTACAAGCCCCTGTCCAAAGACAAGGTCCATTGTCTTGTTTTACATGATGATGGAAGTCTTCAGATATACTCGCACATCCCTACAGGATCTGATGCTGGTGCAAGCTTGACTGCTGAGAAAGTTAAAAAATTGGGTTCTGGCATCCTCAATAATAAAGCTTATGCTGGGATAAAACCAGAATTCCCACTTGATTTCTTTGAGAAAACAGTCTGCATCACATGCGATGTGAAACTGGGTGGTGATGCCATCAGAAATGGTGATTCTGAAGCTGTGAAACAGAACTTAGCCTCAGAAGATGGCTTTTTAGAAAGCCCTAGCCCTGCAGGCTTTAAGGTATTTCTTCTTTAGGTTCTTCTAGCTGTCTTAGTTTCTTTGTCTTTTTTATCTCCCTAGCTGTATTGGCTTTTACTTCTCTTGGTTATGTGCTTCTGAAAGTTGTTCATGTATTATGTTTTGTGATTGACCTCTAAGTTTCTATTTTTATCTTTCTTTGTTGTTTGTGTTTGTGAGTGAGAGAGAAAGAAGCAAAGTCCAGGGAAAAATCTTTGCTTGTAGTCATAACTTATTGAAAAAAAAAAATTGGTTCTTGTATTTTATATAGTATAATCAGTGTTCTTTTTTGTAATTTTTTTTTCCTTTCTCTTTTCAGATATCAGTCTCCAACTCCAATCCTGATATTGTCATGGTCGGTTTTCGTGTGCATGTGGGTAATACTTCAGCAAACCATATACCCTCTGATATTACCATTTTCCAGAGAGTGATCAAGTTAGATGAGGGCATGCGGTCCTGGTATGATATTCCTTTTACTGTAGCTGAATCACTTCTTGCTGATGAAGAGTTTATTATTTCTGTTGGGCCTACCTTCAATGGCACTGCACTGCCCAGAATTGACTCTCTTGAAGTATATGGACGTGCTAAAGATGAATTTGGTTGGAAGGAAAAAATGGATGCGTTTTTGGATATGGAAGCTCGTGTGCTTGGTTCTAATTCATTGCTTGGAGGATCTGGGAAAAAGTGCCAGTCATTACTGTCTGCTCCTATTCAGGAGCAGGTGGTTGCGGATGGTCTCAAGCTTCTATCCAGGTTATATTTATTGTGTAGGTCCCAAGAAGACGATGTAAAGATGGAGCCAAGTGAACTCAAATCTAAGCTGCTTTTACAAACAATATTTGAAAGTGACAGAGAGCCGTTTTTACAGGCTGCTGCTTGCCGTGTTTTGCAGTCAGTTTTCCCCAAGAAAGAGAGATATTACCAGGTAATTATCTGCAAAATAATTTAATATAGTACAAAAGTGTATCATCCTTGTTTTTACCATGTGTGTGCATGCGTGCACCGGTGCAAGTCCATATATATGTTCCCGTCACTCATTGGAATTCTTTTGTTTAGGTTAAAGACACCATGCGCCTTCATGGGGTGGTGAAATCAACCTCTATGTTATTGTCAAGGTTAGGAATTGGTGGAGCTACAGGAGGGTGGATTGTTGAAGAATTTACTGCTCAGATGCGTGCTGTATCTAAGATTGCATTGCACCGCCGTTCTAATTTAGCCCTTTTCCTTGAGATGAATGGTATTCATGATGACATTTGTCGCATATATATAATACTTCCCTCATGTCCCAACCTTACCTGTTTTACTTGTGATTGCAAATATAATGAACTAACATCTTTAACTAAGGCTCCTTTTACATTACAGAAAATGTTTTCTTGGTCAGAGAAAATTAAGCCATTTTCAAGGAAAATGACTTCCCTCTTCAAGGGAGGAGGACATTTTTTTATTTTGGTGAATTCATTTGAATGAAATGAATGCTTGGTCACCATTGCCATCACTGTGACTGCTACATTTTACTATTCTTTTCTGTTTTTTTTCTTATTGAACAAATAAATTAAAGAAATATAAAGTTCTAATAAGTCTAAACATTTTCATAGTTTTTTATTGAATATTTTATTTTTTCTATTAATTTTCAATATTGCAACCAAACAGTAGAAAATAAGTTTTTGGGAAAATGTTTTCTAGAGATAAGTTATTTTCCTTTAGATAAATGAAGCCTAAAAAGGGAACAGGAACTTTGTTTTCGAAGTTTCTGAATGATCATAACAAGGCAAAATTTGACTTATATTGATACTTTTTATTAGTTCATTTTCCTAGGATATTAATGTGGAACAAAATGAATGTATAACAGCTCTGCTATTTCATACTGATGGCAGATCAAACAAACAGCAACGATTAACAGCTCACGAAGATTTGAACCTCTACAGTATCTTCCAGAAAGGATTTCAAACAGATTCAAGCTTGTTTTTCTACTTAGTCATTCTAAATGGGTTTTTGACTCACTATTGCATCATTCTTATAAGTGGCAAAACAAGTCCTTTGTATCTGAATATTGCAATTACAGAACCCAGAAAAAATATCTTATTTGTATCTGCCAAAAAACTGACTGTTGTGCACAAAAATGAGTGCCTATTTATATTATTCCCTTATAAGTTACTGAAACTGCTTTGCCTTTATCATTTTTGTTGTAGGTTCAGAAGTGGTGGATGGACTCATGCAAGTTTTATGGGGGATTTTGGAATTTGAGCAGCCTGACACCCAAACTATGAACAATATTGTTATATCCTCAGTGGAGCTTATTTATTGTTATGCTGAATGCCTGGCTTTACATGGGAAGGACACAGCAGGGTGCTCTGTTGCTCCTGCTGTTGTATTATTAAAGAAACTTCTTTTCTCCCGTAACGAGGCTGTTCAAACTTCCAGCAGGTTGTAGTTACTCCTTTGTGTGTTTGTTTTGTAGTTTTATCCCAGCTAATTTGTACATCTTTCTTTTCAGCCTTGCTGTATCATCAAGATTGCTCCAGGTTCCATTCCCAAAGCAAACAATGCTAGCAACAGATGATGCTGTGGATAGTGCTGTTCCTTCTTCTAGGCCCGCTGAGGCAGCTGGTGGAAATACACAAGTCATGATTGAAGAAGATTCTATCACCTCATCTGTGCAATACTGTTGTGATGGCTGCTCCACTGTTCCTATACTTAGGCGAAGATGGCATTGTACTATTTGTCCTGATTTTGACTTGTGTGAGGCCTGTTATCAAGTCTTAGATGCAGATCGGCTTCCTCCACCCCATTCTAGAGATCATTCAATGACAGCTATTCCAATTGAAGTGGAATCATTAGGAGGAGATGGCAATGAAATTCACTTCTCCACTGATGATGCAAATGATTCAAACTTGATGCCTGTCACAGCAGATGTCAGCATGCAGAACTCTACTCCTTCAATTCATGTCTTAGAACCCAATGAATCTGGCGAGTTCTCTGCTTCAGTGACTGACACGGTCTCTATTTCTGCTTCGAAAAGAGCTGTCAATTCATTACTTCTCTCAGAACTTCTTGAACAGTTGAAAGGGTGGATGGAGACAACCTCTGGTGTTCGTGCTATCCCCATCATGCAATTGTTTTATAGACTATCGTCTGCAGTAGGTGGACCTTTTATAGACAGCTCCAAGCCTGAGGCCTTGGATTTGGAGAAACTGATTAAGTGGTTTTTGAATGAAATTGATCTCAACAAACCTTTTGTAGCCAAAGCTCGCTCTTCATTTGGGGAAGTTGCAATCCTTGTTTTTATGTTCTTCACTTTGATGCTTCGTAATTGGCACCAGCCTGGCAGTGATGGTTCTGTTCCAAAATCAAGTGGTAATGCAGATTCACATGATAAGAACATTATCCAGGTCACATCAGTTGCTTCTCAGTCTTCCTTGGATGGTCAAGAGAAAAATGACTTCACTTCCCAACTGCTTCGTGCCTGCAATTCTCTCAGGAGCCAAGCTTTTGTTAACTATCTGATGGACATTTTGCAGCAGCTAGTCAATGTTTTCAAGTCTCCTACTGCTAATTTTGAAACCACACATGGTTTGAATGCTGGGTCTGGATGTGGGGCTTTATTAATGGTTAGGAGAGATCTACCAGCGGGTAATTTCTCCCCGTTCTTTTCAGATTCATATGCAAAGGCCCATCGAACAGATATTTTTATGGACTATCATAGGCTATTATTGGAGAATGCTTTTCGATTGGTTTACACTTTGGTTAGGCCAGAAAAGCAAGACAAGACTGGGGAGAAAGAGAAGGTCTACAAGATATCCTCTGGTAAGGAATTGAAACTAGATGGATATCAGGATGTTCTCTGCAGTTATATCAATAATCCTCAGACTACATTTGTGAGAAGATATGCTAGGAGACTGTTTCTCCATCTTTGTGGAAGTAAAACTGACTATTATAGTGTCCGAGACTCATGGCAGTTCTCTACTGAAATGAAGAAACTTTACAAGCACATAAATAAATCCGGTGGCCTTCAAAATCCTGTTCCATATGAGAGAAGTGTGAAGATAGTGAAGTGCTTGTCTACAATGGCTGAGGTGGCTGCTGCACGGCCTCGGAATTGGCAGAAATACTGTTTGAGGCATGGAGATGTTTTACCATTTCTGATGAATGGTGTGTTTTATTTTGGTGAAGAATCTGTCATTCAGACTCTCAAACTTTTAAATCTGGCCTTTTATTCAGGCAAGGATATGACCCACTCCTTGCAGAAAGTTGAAGCAGGGGACTCTGGAACAAGTTCAAACAAATCAGGGGCACAGTCTCAGGATTCAAAGAAGAAGAAGAAAGGTGAAGATGGATCTGAATCTGGATTAGAGAAATCTTATTTGGATATGGAAGCAGCAGTTGACATCTTTACTGACAAGGGTGTTGATGTTCTGAGGCAATTTGTTGACTGCTTTTTACTGGAATGGAATTCAAGCTCTGTGCGCACGGAGGCTAAATGTGTTCTTTATGGCGCATGGCATCATGGGAAGCTTTCTTTCAAAGAAACAATGTTAATGGCTCTCTTGCAGAAAGTGAAAAACCTGCCTATGTATGGTCAGAACATTGTTGAGTTCACTGAACTGGTCACTTGGTTAGTGGGTAAAGTCCCAGATACTAGTTTGAGACAGCAGAGCACTGAACTTGTGGATCGTTGCTTGACCCCTGATGTAATTAGATGCATCTTTGAGACACTCCATTTGCAAAATGAGCTTATTGCTAATCATCCCAATTCTCGAATATACAATACTTTGAGTGGTCTCGTGGAGTTTGATGGTTACTATCTTGAGAGTGAGCCTTGTGTTGCCTGCAGCTCTCCTGAGGTACCTTACAGTAAGATGAAGCTAGAAAGCTTGAAGTCTGAGACTAAGTTTACTGACAACCGTATCATAGTGAAATGCACTGGAAGTTATACTATCCAAACTGTGACCATGAATGTTCATGATGCACGCAAGTCCAAATCTGTGAAAGTCTTGAACTTGTATTACAACAATAGGCCTGTGGCTGACCTGTCAGAGTTGAAAAATAATTGGTCCTTGTGGAAGCGTGCAAAGAGTTGTCATCTTGCTTTCAACCAGACTGAGCTAAAAGTGGAGTTTCCTATTCCAATTACTGCTTGTAACTTCATGATTGAACTGGATTCTTTCTATGAAAATCTTCAGGCTTTATCACTTGAACCATTGCAATGCCCACGCTGCAGTAGACCTGTCACTGATAAGCATGGAATTTGCGGCAATTGCCATGAGAATGCATATCAGTGCAGGCAATGCCGCAATATAAATTATGACAATCTAGATTCTTTTCTGTGCAATGAATGTGGGTACAGCAAATATGGTCGTTTTGAGTTCAACTTTATGGCAAAGCCTAGTTTTACATTTGATAACATGGAGAATGATGATGATATGAAGAGGGGTTTGGCTGCCATTGAATCAGAATCAGAAAATGCACACAGGAGATACCAGCAACTTTTGGGTTTTAAAAAACCCCTTCTTAAGATTGTATCAAGCATTGGTGAGAATGAAATGGATTCACAGCAGAAGGATTCTGTCCAGCAAATGATGGTCTCTCTCCCAGGACCTTCATGTAAGATAAACCGTAAGATTGCTCTTCTTGGTGTCTTATATGGTGAGAAGTGCAAAGCTGCTTTTGATTCTGTCAGCAAAAGTGTTCAGACACTGCAGGGCCTTCGTCGGGTTTTGATGAGTTACTTGCACCAGAAACATTCAGATGATGCTATTGCAGCATCCAGATTTGTGGTTTCCAGGTCTCCGAACAATTGCTATGGCTGTGCATCTACGTTTGTGACACAGTGTTTGGAGATGTTACAGGTGCTGTCAAAGCACCCTAATTCAAAGAAACAGCTGGTTGCAGCTGGCATCTTATCTGAGTTGTTTGAAAATAATATTCATCAAGGTCCCAAAACAGCTCGGGTTCAGGCTAGGGCAGTGCTCTGTGCCTTCTCAGAAGGAGATATAAATGCCATAACTGAGTTGAACAATTTAATACAGAAGAAAGTCAGGTACTGCCTTGAACATCATCGCTCCATGGACATTGCTCTTGCCACTCGTGAGGAGCTGGTACTGCTTTCAGAAGTGTGTTCCTTGGCTGATGAGTTCTGGGAATCAAGATTACGTGTTGTTTTCCAGCTGTTATTTTCATCCATTAAATTGGGTGCTAAACATCCAGCAATAGCTGAGCATATTATTCTCCCTTGTCTGAGAATCATATCTCAGGCATGCACTCCTCCCAAACCTGATATGGTAGACAAAGAGCAGGGTATTGGAAAATCTGCTTCTGTAGCACAGCTGAAGGATGAGAACAACTCTAATACATCTGGATCTTTGAGTGGAGTCACCAGCGGTGGCAAATCAGTACCAGAACCTTCGGAAAAAAATTGGGATGCTTCTCATAAGACTCAGGATATTCAATTACTGAGTTATTCTGAGTGGGAAAAGGGAGCATCATACCTTGATTTTGTTAGAAGGCAGTACAAGGTGTCTCAAGCGGTCAAAGGGGCTGGCCAGAGATCTCGGACCCAGAGACATGAATACCTGGCTCTCAAATATGCTCTTAGGTGGAGGAGACATGCTTGTAAGACATCTAAGGGTGATTTATCCACATTTGAGCTTGGATCCTGGGTGACAGAACTTGTTTTGAGTGCTTGCTCGCAGTCTATCAGGTCAGAGATGTGCATGCTGATTAGTTTACTCTGTGCCCAGAGTTCATCAAGACGATTTCGGCTGTTAAACTTGCTGATGACTTTACTGCCTTCAACCCTGGCTGCTGGTGAAAGTGCAGCAGAATACTTTGAATTGCTGTTCAAAATGACTGATTCAGAAGATGCTCGTCTCTTCTTGACTGTGCGTGGATGTCTATCCACAATTTGTAAATTGATTACCCAAGAAGTCGGTAATGTTGAATCTCTAGAAAGGAGTCTGCATATCGACATTTCACAGGGATTCATTCTTCACAAGCTAATTGAACTCCTTGGCAAATTTTTGGAGGTTCCCAACATCAGATCCAGGTATTAACTTATAACTCTGGTGCTTTAATTTTTTCCTTCATATTTTTAACTAATTTGATCTTGATGCCAGATTTATGCGAGACAATTTGCTGTCGGATATCCTTGAGGCTCTTATTGTCATTCGTGGCTTGATAGTACAGAAGACAAAGTTAATCAGTGATTGCAATCGCCTTCTAAATGATCTTTTAGACAGTCTTCTGCTTGAAAGCAGTGAAAATAAACAACAGTTTATCCGAGCTTGTATCTGTGGTCTGCAAATCCATGGGGAGGAGAGAAAAGGACGAGCTTGTTTGGTATGGAGATATTGCCTTGTGCTCTTATTTCTCCAATATGTTCATAATATTTGCTATTGTTAAAAATTCTTTCTAGGTTTATAACTTTGCATAATGTTTAGTGCACTTATTAGTACTTCAATTAATGGATGTGTTCATAAAGTTTGTCTAACTGTTAAAAAATTCTTTCTAGGGGCTTATAACTCGATTCAAAAAATTTTACATACTTGAAACCATGATCTAGTTATAATTCCTTAGGGTCCTATTGGGAAGTTTGTTAAGTGGGAAAGGCAGTTCCACTAACATGGACCATTTCGGTTGTTGGAAAATTAATGGCTCGTTTCTTTCAAAGAATAGCTATCTTGATTGCTCAATTTTTAGTATGCCATTTTTAGGTTGCTAACATGTCCTTTTCATTTTTAAGTTCGTAGATGAAAACTGTACAGTGTTACTGTACAGTGTTTTTCTTACTGCTTATTTGAAATTGAATTTCTCTGTTTGTGCAGTTTATCCTCGAGCAGCTTTGTAATTTGATCTGCCCATCAAAACCAGAATCTATATATTTGTTGGTTCTAAATAAGGCACACACACAGGAAGAATTTATCAGGGGATCAATGACAAAGAATCCTTATTCCAGTGCTGAGATTGGTCCTCTGATGCGTGATGTTAAGAATAAAATTTGCCATCAGTTGGAATTGCTAGGGCTTCTTGAAGATGACTATGGCATGGAGTTG
This sequence comes from Aleurites moluccanus, assembly GCA_948193065.1. Lineage (NCBI taxonomy): Eukaryota > Viridiplantae > Streptophyta > Magnoliopsida > Malpighiales > Euphorbiaceae > Aleurites > Aleurites moluccanus. Next base: position 120,858 of record CANXYC010775233.1, on the reverse strand, counting down.
CTGGTAGCTGGGAATATCATCTCTCTTGATTTGAGCATCTCTCAAGTTTATGAGCAAGTATGGAAGAAGTCAAATAGCCAAGCTTCAAATGCGTTGGCTAATTCTACCTTGTTATCCTCAAGTGGCATGACATCAGCCAGAGATTGCCCCCCTATGACAGTGACTTACAGGCTTCAGGTTGGTTAATGCAATTTCCGACTGGTGACTGTTCATATCTGAGTTTTATTTGTTGATAAAAAAAGTGTGGCTGTGAACACGTAATTTTGCATCCTAGAAAAGGAATTTGACACTTGAACAGAACATCATGGATCCTAGGACAGCCCTTGGGACTGTCAGAATGGAAACGGACACGAAACAGACAAAAAGGGGCAAAAAAGTCTGATTTTAGGCCTGCTGCCACGTGCCTACAGCAATAGAATATTAATGGTGAAAGTTCTGAAAGTTCTAGCAATAGAATATTACTATTACAGTATTCTCATCAAATTTCTATCTTGATATTGGCCCAATTCACATATTTGTTTAATATTTGGTACTTGTGGTTTTTGTTTACAACTGATAACTGTTCACATCTGACTTCATTTGTTGATTAAAAAAAAGTGGTCCAAATAAATTAATGAGAAAATTGTAGCAATAGAGCATTACTATTATAGTATTCTTGTGAAATTTATATCTTGAGATTGACGTCCAATTCACATTATAGTTAAGCATAAATGATTTTTGTTTCCATTGTTAGTTTTGGTGGTGTGAACTGAGGAAATTATTTAAATGCTGAAAGATTTTTGTTTGATACTATTGAGCACTCCAGCTCTTTCTTTAGTTGCTTCCTCTTCTTATTTTGCCTATGTATGTATGTTGTCCTTGAAAGTTTTTTCCCTTGTTTTGAAAGTTCGGCATGTAGGTTGGATTTGTGCTCTCTAGAAGTTGACATGAATTATTATTAATTTCTTTGGGATATTATTTTTAAACATTTTTTGGGATAATTCATAGGGATTAGATGGTGAAGCTACTGAGCCTATGATTAAAGAGTTGGAGGAAGACAGGGAGGAGTCACAAGATCCTGAGATCGAGTTTGCAATAGCAGGAGCAGTTCGGGAGTATGGTGGTCTTGAAATTCTGTTAGGCATGATCCAGGTGAGTTACCTCATCATGATGTAGAGAAATGCCCTAATATTAAAGAAATTCCTTTCTGTTTGACTTGGAATTGTTTCCTTCTGTTACGAGTTCACTTTCTGAATGGTTCAAACTTTGTGTTTGAAGTTGACTTCATTTCCGGAATGGATATTTAGTGAAAGCCATGTATATGCGACATAATTTTATTACAAAAACTTGAAACTTGGGTCATGGGCCGTATCAGTTTGTCATGATTTGTAACAAGTATTGATTTTCTTTTCATTTAGTTTCTTTTAATTAAGGAATGGAAAGGGAAAAATAGTTTCTTACTTGCTTTGAGGCATACAAATTTTCTATTTTTACTTGGGTGGTTCAATCATTTTGATGTGGTCATTTACATTTAGTTGTTCAGCCTATTTGTTATAAAGGTCTCTGTCCAGTAGAGAAATTCTTCTTTGCAAGTTAATCTACATAATTAACTGGTATGAAGTTATTAATGTGAATAGCAACCCCCTCCTCTTTTTTCTGTTTTTTAATTCTGCAAAAGAAGTCTATTTCCACATTTGAAAGACATCTGACTCTGATTTAAATTTACAGAGGTTACGAGATGATTTCAAGTCCAACCAGGAGCAGTTGGTTGCAGTTCTTAATCTCCTTATGCATTGCTGCAAGATAAGAGAGAACAGGCGAGCCTTGTTAAGGCTGGGAGCTTTAGGTCTTCTTCTTGAAACAGCAAGGCGTGCCTTCTCCGTGGATGCTATGGAGCCAGCAGAAGGCATTCTTTTGATTGTCGAGAGCCTGACGTTGGAAGCAAATGAGAGTGATAATATTAGCATCACTCAGAGTGCTCTTACTGTCACCAGTGAGGAAACTGGCACAGGCGAGCAGGCCAAAAAAATAGTTCTCATGTTCCTGGAAAGATTGTGCCACCCTTCAGGCCTTGAAAAGTCAAACAAACAGCAGAGGAACACTGAGATGGTTGCAAGAATCTTGCCTTATCTGACATATGGTGAACCTGCTGCAATGGAAGCACTTGTTAATCACTTCAACCCATACTTGCAAGAGTGGAGGGAATTTGATCAGTTGCAGAAACAACATCTAGAAAACCCAAAAGACGAGAACATTGCTCAGAAAGCAGCTGAACAGAGGTTTACTGTGGAAAATTTTGTTAGAGTATCTGAATCGCTAAAGACAAGTTCCTGTGGAGAGCGATTGAAGGACATCATTCTAGAGAAAGGCATCACAGATGTTGCTGTCAGATATCTGAGGGAGAGTTTTGCAGTTGCAGGGCAGGCCGGGTTTAAATCTAGTGCAGAATGGTCTTCAGGTTTGAAACTGCCATCTGTTCCACATATATTGTCTATGCTAAGGGGATTGTCAATGGGGCACTTGGCCACTCAGAGGTGTATCAATGAGGGAGGAATCTTACCACTGCTTCATGCTCTGGAAGGAGTCCCTGGAGAAAATGAAATTGGTGCTAGGGCTGAAAACTTGTTAGACACACTATCTAATAAGGAGGGAAGCGGAGATGGATTCTTGGAGGAGGAGGTGTGTAAGTTACGTCATGCCACTAGAGATGAAATGCGGCGTCGAGCTTTGAGGAAGAGAGAGGAGTTGCTTCAGGTACTTCCAATTTTAACTCATGCTATGTTGTATGTTATTAATGCCTAGACATGGCTCTGTTTTGCTTCCAGAGTCCAGGTAGGTGGCACTTTTTTTTATGTTATTGATAAATCCTTTGACAGACGAGACATCCAGTGTTCAGTATATGTGGCACTTTTAATGACTTTTTTTCATTGTAAATTGTAGCAGCCAAGAAAATAAATTGAATTTCATTATTGTATGATTGCTTGTTTTTTAAATTGATACTAATTTGATTTGTTATGTTCCCTGCTAACGTTACAGGGACTTGGTATGCGACAAGAACTGGCCTCTGATGGAGGTGAGAGAATTGTCGTTGCTCAGCCAATCCTGGAAGGTCTGGAAGATGTAGAGGAGGAGGAAGATGGGTTGGCATGCATGGTATGCAGAGAGGGATACAGTCTGAGGCCTACTGACTTGCTGGGTGTTTACTCTTACAGCAAGCGAGTGAATTTGGGTGTTGGCACTTCCGGAAGTGCTCGTGGGGAGTGTGTTTACACCACTGTCAGCTATTTCAATATCATTCATTTCCAATGCCATCAGGAGGCCAAAAGAGCAGATGCTGCTCTGAGGAATCCAAAAAAAGAGTGGGAGGGTGCTACCCTCAGAAACAATGAATCTCTTTGCAATTCCTTATTCCCTGTTAGAGGTCCATCTGTTCCACTAGCACAATATATTCGTAATGTAGACCAGTACTGGGATTACCTCAATGCTCTTGGGCGTGCTGATGGTAGCCGGCTCCGGCTCTTGACTTATGACATTGTTCTGGTAGGGAACCGTCTCTATTGGCATTAACCTTTTTTGTTCTCATTTTTTATTATATTTATTCTAGGATAATTATTTCTTTCCTGATATCTATGAACCTGTTCTGCTATAGATGCTAGCTCGATTTGCAACAGGGGCGGCATTTAATGCAGAAAGTAGAGGTGGTGGAAGGGAAAACAACTCAAGATGTGGTGGAAGGGAAAACAACTCAAGGTTCCTACCTTTCATGATCCAAATGGCTCGTCACCTTCTTGAACAGGGAAGCCCATCACAACGACGCAGTATGGCCAAGGCTGTGTCAACATATATAACTTCATCCTCATTGGATTCTAGACCTTTGACTCCTGTGACACAGCCTGCACAAGGAACTGAAGAAACTGTCCAATTTATGATGGTGAACTCACTTCTTTCAGAGTCCTATGAGTCATGGTTGCAACACCGTCGTTCTTTCCTGCAGCGGGGAATATACCATGCGTACATGCAACACACTCATGGCCGATCAACATCTAGGGCATCATCCACTTCAACTGGCATGGTCAGAATAGAGTCAGGAGGTAGCAGCAGAAGCGCTGCAATGGAAACTGGGGATGCTGATGAGCTATTGTCGATTGTTCGTCCCATGCTTGTTTACACGGGCTTGATTGAGCAGCTGCAGCATTTTTTCAAGGTCAAAAAATCACCGAACTTGCCATCTGTTAAATCAGAAGGAACTTCTACAGGATCAGAAGGAGAAGATGAGAGTGGAAGTTTGGAAGGTTGGGAAGTGATAATGAAGGAAAGACTGTTAAATGTGAGAGAAATGGTGGGATTCTCGAAAGAATTGTTGTCATGGCTGGATGAAATGAATTCTGCTACTGATTTGCAGGAGGCCTTTGATATTATCGGTGTTCTGGGGGATGTTTTATCTGGTGAGATTGCACGATGCGAGGACTTTGTGCATGCTGCGATAAATGCGGGGAAAAGCTAAAAGGACCAATTCATGAGCATAATATGTGTTCTACAACACTATGCCTTTGGCTTGTCTGAGAAATCATATGCCATTTACCAATTTTGCATTCTGTATTCCAGAGTAATATAATTGTGTTGTATTCACTTGAACACTGGGGGGTCTCCATTTCCCTCTGTTTGCCCTCTGTTTGATGAACACATTTTGCTCCTTGATTATGATATCATTTTCCTCTGAAAAACTTGTCTATTTTTTATCCAGAGGATCCGAAGGGAAAATGATGCTCCAGGAGAGTAAGCTCTCCCCCCACCCCCCACCCCAACCCACCCACCATATCGAAGTTAAAAGACTTCGAATCTTGATAATTTCTATCTTTATTAAAGAATAAGAATTTATAATGCAAAAATAAATAAATAAATAATAATAGGGGTAACAAGTAGTTGTCTGACTAACTACTTGACAATAACAAGAGAAAAATTGCACATTAACTATTACTCATAAGCCAAAAGTCAAACAGTAAGCGTTACAGCTCCTCAAGTTGTCCAAATTAAGTTATTAAAATCATATGTTAATTACATTCTTCCTTATTTATAATGACTTAGCATGTACTTTAATTTATGCTTAAATAATATAAACCCTGACTTTATATAGGAATAACTTCAAAGATTTCTTTTTTATTACATGAAAGTAAACCTTCTGCAACCCAGAGAGACCAATGGAAATTCAAGAACAGAAACATCGCCGACTAGTGCTAGTTCCATTTCCACTCCAGGGACACTTGAACCCAATGATTCAGCTAGGAGCTATTCTTCACTCCAAGGGTTTCTCTATAACAATTGCTCATACTAATTTTAACACACTCAATTCATCGAATCACCCTGATTTTACCTTCTTTCCCATATCAGATGGCATATCAAGCAGCAATCTCTTCTACAGCAACTTCATAGCCTTTCTGTCAAGTGTTAATGCTAATTGTGAAGCTTCACTCCGAGAATCATTGATTCAGATGATTCAGAGCAATGAGATCCCTTGTATTATCTATGATGGACTAATGTATTTTGCAGCAGCAGTAGCTCAATCTCTAAAGATTCCAAGCATCATTTTACGCACTAGCTGTGCTGCTAATTTACTTACATACTATGCATTTCCAAGTCTCAAAAATGAAGGTTATCTTCCTGTGCAAGGTATATATATCAATATGTGGTTTATGAATTAAATTGCTTTCTTTTATTCTTTTGGAACATTGGAAATTCATAAAAGGGAAAAGATGTCCAGATTTGAATTTCTGTGTATTACAAGACAAATATTCAATCATTAGGCTATTAACTTATAGTTGTATACAGTATTACATATAATCAGATTCAATGAAATTTGAATTAAAAGCACTAATCTCTTATTCTGTACTCATGCAACAAGCAATCTGTGTTTACCACTAACCATTTGTTATCTCTATCAGAGTCTAAATTAATGGACTTTGTGCCTGGGCTGCTTCCCCTCCGATTCAAGGATCTTCCGTCTCACAGTTTCAACTTAGATGCCTTGTTATGGATGATGGCTACCATATGTGATACAACATCATCCTCTGCAATCATATGGAATACAATGGATTGCCTAGAGCAATCATCACTAACACAGGTCAGAAAGCAATGTCAAATTCCACTCTTCCCTATAGGCCCTATGCACAAGATTGTTCCAGCCTCTTCTAGCAGCTTAGTAGAAGAAGAAATCAACTGCATACCATGGCTTGACAGGCAAGCTGCAAACAGAGTCATCTATGTAAGCTTGGGAAGCATCGCTGTCATTGATGAAAATGAGCTAGCTGAAATGGCCTGGGGGCTTGCCAACAGCAAGCAGCCATTCTTGTGGGTGGTTAGGGTTGGGTCAATTCGGGGTTCGAAATGGATTGAGATATTGCCTGATGGATTTAGAGAAGCTGTTGGAGAAAGAGGTTGCATTGTGAAATGGGCGCCGCAAAAGGAAGTCTTAGCACATGCTGCAGTTGGTGGGTTTTGGAGCCATTGTGGATGGAATTCAACAATAGAGAGTATATCTGAAGGAGTTCCAATGATATGCAAACCATGTTTTGGTGATCAAAGGGTTATTGCAAGATATGTTAGCCATGCATGGAGAGTAGGCTTGGAGTTGGAGAATGGATTGGAACGAGGAGAGATAGAGCGAGCTGTTCGATGCCTAATGGCAGACAAGGAAGGGGCAGAGATGAGGCAAAGGGTAATGGACTTGAAACATAAGGCTGAACTTAGTCTACAGAAAGGGGGCTCTTCTTATAACTCCTTGAATGAGTTGGTAGCATTTATAATGTCTGGTTAATTGCATACTTTTGATTAGTTTTTGTCACAATTATTCAGACCATTCTCCTTTGTCATTGATTTGGTGTTTCCGTTACAATATGCTAGCGTGCTAGCTATTATAAATCAAAACTAATAAATAAATAAATTGTGCAAAAGAAACTTTACACTAAATCATGTAACATAAATTTTGGTGTACGAGAATCAGAATAAAATCAGTATAGCTTGAAAAGCAGAAAGAGTATAGATTTATCCATAGGATTACAAAATTAATGGTACTTGTAACTGCAACCCATTCTTGCGGACAGCTCTTAGCTGCAGAATAATATTCTCTACGCTTCCCAACATCATATCTACATTATGCTTGAACAAAACCAATATTCTCTTGTACCATTAACCAGTACTCAGGCAAAGAAAAAAAGAAGGAAAACCTCGAAACTCTCTTCAATTCATTGCATCATAGTCATCCAACTTATCATTGTACTGAAGCACCTTTCTCTTTATCTTGGATGTATCTACCCAAGTAACAAAGTCTTCCATATTCCTAGTCACCATGAATGCGGGGTCAGAAACTGTATCTGGACCAACTCGAATGTGACCCTGCTCAATATATGTAATGGCTTCTTTCAAATGCTCAGCAAACTTCAATTGCACTAAAACAGTAGAAAGCCTTCTTCTGTAATCAAGGGATAACATTTATGAAAAGAGTTGCGGCAAACCAAAAAAGAAAAAAGCAAGGGTTTTGGCATGAACAGAGTTACAGAATGAACATGTTAAAACAAGGAATACAGGGGGAAAATTTCAATCAATCTATGAAAAACCTAAATTGAAACTCCCCAGAAGAAATAATTGCTGTGTACACTATAGCTATGAAATAGCACTACTAATGGTGCATGTAGGGGTGTAAATTAGTCAATTTACTTGTAAGCTACTCGAGCTTGACTCGTAAAATACTCAAATTAATCAAGTCGAGCTTGAACTCGAGTAGATCAAGTAACAAGTCGAGTTGAGTTTGAGTATTATAATACTGACTCAAATGACTCGCAAGCCTAATCGAATATTGAGATTTTATATAATCTTAAATATATTTCAGATTATATATAATAATTTACTCATTTGAGCTCGAACTCGAGTTTTTTCTATTTTCATTCTTTATATTAATAGATAAATAAATTTTTTTAATGACAATCGACCCTAATCGAGCTGAGTTTGAATATTTTGAGTATCCATTCGAGTCGAGCTCGATCTTCAATATGAGAACTTGATCGAGCTTGAGTCGAGTTTTGAGCCTTGAGTTTTTTAGTAGAGTATTTCAACTCGACTCGGCTTGATTACAACCCTAGGTACATGTGATCAGGTGGATGAGGATGTTGATGTGGATGTGGATATGCCCATGCATGTTCATGTGCATCAAAGAGTGCATGTGTTGTGTGAGAAAAAAGTTATTTTCCTACCTGCAAAAAGACGACACTGATAAGCGATCACACACAGCCAAGCTTTTCCTGCTTGGTATTACTCCCATATTATAGCTGCCATTCACAAAGAAATAACCAATATGTCAAATGACTTAATAATAAAATAATCATTACATGCACAAAGCGGAAGGAGAAAGAACAACTAGATCAAGGACAAAATCAGGACTATAACTTTGGGCAGGCAACAAATTTTAGTGAACATTTTATAATAAGTAGCATACTTGAAATAAATTAAGTTTATACAAAGGCTATAGTTATAAAACAGATATCTAAGCAAAAAATCATATTAAAAAGATTCAAAACCATGTTAATTGAATAAAACATACAAGTATTAAGTATCAAAAGTGAAAATAATACTTACAAGGCATACCTTGACAAAATTCGAAATAATATTTTATTCCGTATCTTTTAGGTTTCACATTCATGAATCGAAGAGTTTACAATAATCATTTATTTTAATTCACTTAACTTAGGGTGAACTGTATTGTGAGAATGCACATGAACAATATTTTGAAATTGCCTGGTATTAGTTTCTTAATACATTGAAGAATTAAAAGAAAAAAATGGTAATAAAATTTGTAAATTTGATGTTTGCCTTGATAAGATTGGGATATATTTAATTTAGAGGAGCCCATTTAAAAAATTACCTAAGTTAACCAACCTACCTGTACCTTTTAACTTTGGGGAGCCTTTGCCCTCCTATCTATCTGTCCCTAAACTAGATGAAAACCAATTTCAATATTCTTTGCAAAACCAAATCATATAAATATAGTTGTAGTCAAATATTTCAAGCTTTGGTCACCTTGTTTTATACCATACAAACTTCAGAACCAACTCTAACTGTGTTTATACATACAGATCTTAGGACCAACTCTAATATGGATCACGTATTCAAAGTGCAATCAGGCAATGCCAGCTTTAATCAAAGTACTAGAAGACTGATTTTCTTTTTTATACTTACTAACTGCTATGTCATATATCAAAAATAGCTATATGATACTGACTGCTTTGGAGTTTAGAGAGTTAATTGAAAATATTTCATATAAATTGCCCAAAAAAAAAAAAGACAACACCAATTGGCAACTCATCTTAAAAGACACTGCATAAAAAAGCACAAGACACTTTTCAAATTGCAAAAAGATTACCCTCACTAGCATTGATATTGAAGCAATACAAACAAAGAAACCAAGAAAATTAGCTAAACCCTAAAAAATGTAAGCTCGTAAACATTCAAATAGGGTTTATAAAAATAACCAGTACTGACTAGTGAGAATCAGCTTAGTGACATCACACGATTAGATGAGCTGATCTTTGTCTGTTGACAAAGAGGGATCTCTAAAAGCTCTACAGAAGCTTTCTTAGTGGAAATACATGGGGATATGTACAAGAATTAAGCAGAGAACATCCAGGTGCTTTGAGTTTAGATAAAAAAAAAATGATAAATTCTTAATGAATATCAAATGTTTTAAAATACTTAATTATCTTAAAATGTGTAGTGCAAACCATTACTCCCTACTAGTGATTTGACTTTAGATTAAAAAAAAAAAGAAAAAAAAAAAAAAAAAAAGAATATCAAATGGTTTAAAATACTAATTATCTTAAAATGTGTAGTGCAAACCATTAGTCCCTACTATCAACCTCCAACCAAATGATAGCACAAATTAACAAGATTTCATTTTTACAAAAAAATATCATTGACAAAAAAAAAAGGGAGCTCACAGCTTCTCCAAAAGCATATCTGTCATCTCAACTCTAAAAGGGTCTCTGGGATCCATCTGCTTCAATATATTGACCAACTTCTGCACCATCCGGCACAAACTCGAATACCTGTTTTCACAAAAGAAATCAGAAATCAAAATCAAAACCATTATAGAAATAAGAAACAAACAAACCCAACTCAAGAAATATGAATAATACTTCTTGTAGTCGTCTCGATCGACTATGTGGTAGCGGTGCATAACATTGCCTTCTCTGTGGTTTTGTTCTCTCTTCCATTCCAAGAAATTTACCTTCTTCAGTAGCCTTTTCTCGTGCTCTTTTAGCTTCCTCATTCTTCAACCCCCACAACAGTTAACAATTTAGAACAAATATATCAAAAACCCTAAAGAGAGTCTAGGGTTTTTTTTTAGTATATTAATATTACCAAAATCTTGATTTTTAAAGAGGAAAATTGAAGATCTCTGTTCTTGCAAAAGACTAAAACCCTAATACCAATGGGCTTATTGTTAATTTCAAGTTTAATTGGTAGGCTTAGCCCATATAGAAAAATTGTCCATTATAACAAATAAGATCCAATAATGGGTTTTTGTAACAGATACAATAATAACCTTTATAAATTAATATTATTCAAACACATAAATTTTAATAAAAGATATATTAATTAATTAATAAATTAATAATTTATTAATTTAAAAAAATTATTTATAATTTAAAAAATATATATTTAATCAACTAAAAATTAAATAAAAATTAATTGAAATAAAATAAAATATAATTAATTGAATATAAAATAAATAAACTGAATAGAAAAATATGTGAATAATTAAATATGAATTAATAAAGTAAAAAGATATATAACTATAATTATTTAAATTTAAAATAATTTTTAAATTTATATTTTAATAAAGTATCATAATTTATCGATGTTGATAAATTATTAATTTATAATATGAAATAAATCATATAATTATATTAAAAATTTTAAAAAAAATATTATTTTATTAATTTATTAAAATTATTAATTTAAACTTGAATTTAAATCGAAATTTAAAAAATTATTATATAATAAAAATTATTAATTTTTCAAATTAATTTATAAAAATTATATCATTTGAAATTAAAATTTAAATTTCAACATAAATATTTTTTTTTTTTAAATACTAGAATGCAATCTAGATAGAAAACGAAATCTAACAAATCATTTACTTATTATAATCAATGTTTTCATAATCAGACTAATTAAAGAATTAATGAAAACAAAGAATCAAAAGTTTTATCAGGATCGAATTAATTAAATTGAAAAAAATCAGTATATATATATATATGTATATAGAATTTGATATTTATTATATATATGATAAAAATAAATATAATGTAATTATGGTTAAATTAAGAATTTATTTAAAATTATATTTTTTATGGTGTTAATATAATCATATTAAATTTAAAATTATATAGTTAATTAGCAACAAATTTTTATTGTCGCTAAATTTCATCGCTAATTAGCGTTTTCCAATAGTGAAAACAAACTTGAATGTTTGCTTATAATAGCCAGTTTCAAACTTAAGATCAAAGATATCAATTGATTTTAAATTATTATGAGATTAAATCTTAAATCTAAGTTGTAATTTTAATTTTATAGTACAATTAAATATTTTATTATAAGAGTACTAATCAATTTAGTATATAATATTAAACAAAAAGATCATGGAATGTTGAGTTTAAGCATGTTCTTAGGGAAGGCAACAAGGTGGCATACTCTCTTGCGAATTTAGCTTTCTCATATGAGTTTGGTTTACATAAGCTAGAGGAAATTCCTGGATGTGTTGTCCACAATCATAGGGATGACAATGCTGGGGGCTCGTTAGTTAGGAATGTGGCTCTTTCTTAATGTAATCTACTGAGTTTGAAGCTATCATGTGGGTATTTGGATCCTCATTTTAAGAATCTAAAACTCGTTAACAGGATATTTTTATTGTAACGGATTGGAAATTTAAGTGAACTATATTTATATTGAATTAATTTTTTTTTTTTTTTAAATTTCATGTTGTTAGATTACTCTTATAAAATTGCTCATATATGAGTCGTAATATTAGTAGTTAGTGTTAGTTGAAAAGAAAAATTTTTTGTAAAATATCATATTTATTTTTAATGAATCACATATCTAGTTGACGAGAAGATGATTTGAATTTAAAAATTTTTTTTAAGAAGTTTTGCTCTTATCATCAAACAAAGTTTTTGGTGGTTATATTGAATTAAGTTGTTCAATGTAAATGTGAAAGGGGATAGAAAGGCACATGTGAGAGTTAAGAAAGCAATTTTAAGTCTTTAGCAGAGCTGCTCAAATTTCACCAATTTCAGATCTGAATCTTCTCAATTTTCATGTACTGAAAAGTGCACCAATCAATGAGTTAAAAAGGAATTTTCCATTTTCACTTCCTTGTTTACAAGGCTTTCTTCTTCCATTTCCATTATTGGATTCAGAAACTAACGAGTATTCCTTATGATCAGGCAGCAAACTCAGTGGACATGTACTTATTATTCCTTTTTTTTTTTTTTTAACAATTTCAATGAAATTGTTAGGGTTAAATCCTACATATCTTAGATTACAAAATAATAACTCAACTATTAATCTATTAATTTAATTTTTTTATTTTAATTTTAAATTATATTTAAAATGTTTTTTGTTATTGAATTATTAATTAGATTAATTATAATTTAGTTTTTGAAATTTATCGAAATTAATAAAATAATCATTATATCTTGAGAAATTTATTATTTAGTTTTTGTATTTTGATTTCGTGAATGAATTGGTCATTTCATCTACTCTTATCATTAGATATTTATAAAATAATTAAAATGTCCTTTATTTATAAGAATTACTTCGTTAATTTCAATAAATTTCACCGGCTAAATAGTAAATAATTTTAAATTTTTTATTATTTAATAAAAAAATTTTAAATTCGATTTTTTACATAAATTTTTTATAGCTATAGATTTATATATAAAGAGAGTGAAAGAGATGGATTATGTGTTTTATTTTAAGATAATACTCTTAATTTAAAAAAAAATAAAAAATGATATTTTAGGTATAATTTTTTTTTTTAATATTTTAATGAAATTTATAAAAAATAGACGGAATGACCAATTCGTATGATGAAACTAAAATATAAGTACTAAATAATGAGTTTTTTAAAATATAGAAATTACTTCTTATTAATTTGATGATCAATTCTCTATCTTACAATATGGAAGATTAAGCGTTAAGGAAAAAAAAAATCATGTCTTATATAAATTGAATATTGCAGCTATTTAATTTAACTATTGTGATTAATTATCAATATTTAATATTATCAATCAGATATAATTTAATTGATTTTATCATTCTTTTAAAAAATATAAAAAATAAAAAGTCTCATATTCGAATCTCCTATACTACAAAAAGTTATCACCAATTTGATAAAAAATATTAAAGAAAAAAGCCTACTCCTTATTATATAGTTTACATTGATCTTCCAATAAATGCAAAAATTAGTTAATTTACTTTATCAATTTTATATTTATCAACAGAGTAACAATTTTCATCAAATTAACAAGAATTATTAAAATAAAAAATTATTCTTCTTACATAGTTTACAATATTATTCCGATCTAAAAAAAAATTGAAAAGTAAAAATAGTAGTGTATTATATAAGAGAGGAAAATATATAAAGAGAAAAATAAATAATTTTAACGTATCCCAAAAGTATATAGATTTAAAAAAAATATAAAGAGAAAATAAGTGAGAAAGGAAAATAAGTAGTTCGATAAATATTTTAGTATTTTTGCATGATAATGAAGGGCAATTTGAGTAATGTGGAAAGGGTGATTATTTTATAATATTTTTATTAGATTATTTTAATTATAAAAAATTAAATTAAGCTAATATCATAAAAAAAAATTATTTATTTATATTTTAATATTTAATTTTGTAATCCATCAATATCGATTTGGTTTCATATTTACATAAAAATAAAAGAGCAATTTGGCATAGCTAAACATTATCTTTCTCTCTTAAACATCATTTATTCATTAAAATCCTCACTATCTCTTGCTATTCAGAAATTAATTAGCGATGAAATTTTTGTTCGTCATAAATTCCCAACGCTTATTTGTATTTTTCTTGTAGTGATAGCTAAATTTTTGTCCAGTCTTCTTGTACATTTGTCTCCCATCTCTTAATTAATTAATCAATAATAATTATGATATTTCTAAGCTAAATTACTAATTATTAATCATTTAAATTTTTTTACTCTCCTCTGTAAAATCTTACTGTTTCAGTAATTGTAGTATAAGGACTGAAAATATTAATTTTAAACCAATAGAAATAAAGATATATTAGTCGAATTTTATGAAATCTTTAATTATTAATATTATCCATTTAGATATCAGTGTATTTTGAATTTAAATTTTAAGTATAAAATATATATAAAAAAAATAAATATGATATCAATTTTTAAATTCTAAATATCAAATTATTTTAAATAATTAATTATTATTTCATACGTGATCATTAAGATAATTTCAATTGATTCAAACTTCATCTAAATACTTTCCTAATCTCATTACACGAAGAGGATCGATAAAATCCCAAAAAGAATTGAGATTTCAAAATCAAAGATATTTGCATATTGTTACTTAAAAATATTAATTAATTGATTACATTTTTTTTTAGCATCGAAAAATAAGAGGTTTTGAATTTATTATCCAATTTAAAGATGTATTACTAACTTATTACAAGTTTAATATTTAATATCAATATGTTAATTATGCTTTAACTTTACCTTAACTTAATTCTTAGAGCTCAGAAAATTTGATAAATTATACATGCAGATTTGATTAATTAAGTAATTAATTGTTGAAGACAATATAAAATATGAGTTGTTATATGATGGAGTTGAATCATTAATGTGCAAGATTTTTCAAATTTGGGCTAATGAGCAAAAAAGGTGTAGAGTCAACACTAGAAAATATAGATTTAGATATGTAAACTAATATTTTGCATCAATTTATTATTAAATATTCTTAAAATCAAAAGAACTCCCAAATTAATGGTTCTCATGGTATCAAAATTTGCCTTATTTTGCAATAACCAATAAGAAGACATAGACACCCCTCCACTTGACAAGATTGGCTGATCTTGCAAAGATTTTATGATGGATTTATTATATAGGTTTACCACTTTCTTGTTTGAGACTTTTCTTGTAATTTAGGTGAAATTCCCTTTTGGGAGGGGGAGAATCAATTTCTTCTCACTATCGGATTATATACCATTTTATTGTTTTTTTTTTCATGAAAAGAGAAATAAATCATTTCCTTAAACTTATAGATTTAGTTTGATAATAAATATATCTATCATTTTAATAAAAAAAATTATGTATAGACTCATACTATATATATTAAGGTCAAAACTAAAAGAAAGTTGGAATTTCTATTTGATAAGCTTTTTATTTATATTTTTTTTTTAATAGAATTTTGAGATTATTTATATAATTTACTATGTTTTAATTAATATAAAAAAAGTAAATAATTAAGTTTATTAAATTGAAAAATAATTAAATATAAATTTTTATTATAAATTAAAAATAATAAATATAAAGTATTATTAATTGAAAAATTAAAAGTCACTCACTAATTTATATAAATTCTATTAATTAAGCCTTTCAATATTAATAAAAATGTATCATCTCTAATTACATATATAAATTAAAATAATACTATGTTTCTTTCTCTCTCTTTTTTACTATTGATAATTGCATAAAAAATATTGTACTATTAGGTGATTTGTCATGTATAACTTATTTCCTTCTTTCTTATATTTACCTCATTAAAAATCCATTTGAAAATTAAAACAAATGAATTAATTCATTTGAAATTAATTTTAAATGAAATTCATTTACAAATGAATTTCTATATTTGAAAAGGCACTATTTAAAATATAAAATTTAATTGAATTCTATATTTTTATATTTAAAATGAATTTATAATTGAGTTTTTTTTTTCTTACTTACTAAAATACTCTCCATATGATAAACATAATTAGAAAAATAAAACAACTAAAAAATAATAATATTTTATATCTATAAATACTATATAATAAAAATTTAATTGGAAAAAAGTAAAAAAAAAAAAAAAGTAAAGAGAGGAAAATATTAGAGAGATAGAACAGTAAAAAAGATATAGAGAGAATACATAATCAGAAAAGAGAAAGCAAGGGGAAAAAAGTGTGCATAAAAGACCAAGAAAAAGGAATGGTGATGGATGATCACAGGCAACGAATTATCAATTTAAACCATATATTTAAACTGTTTATAAATAGAAATTTAAAATTTTAAATATCTGATTTATAATCAAATCAAATTAATTTATTTAATATGAAATAGTTTGATTTTAGAAATTAATAAATAACCAAATTAAAAATCCAACCGAACTATATTCAAAATATCTAAACTAAACCAATATATATATATACTTACAACCCTAAATTTATATACACTATATAAACATAATAATAAATCTAAACTTAATTTATAGTTCATTAGTTTTATTATGGACAATTGGAAATTATGGTCCGATATGGATATATGTTGCAATGTTATACAGTTGAGTATTTGAATTAATATTATTAAGTTTATTAATTAAATTAAGTTATTTAATTTAGATTGAAGATTATATGTTTTATTTTTAGAGAATTCGTTAATTATATTTGATTTGTGATAAATTAATAATGATTTATTTGAATGTATTTTAATTTAATAATTTTTTATTTAAGATTTTAATTTAATAATTATGATTTGTCATAAATTAATTTTAGTTTGAATATACAATCATCATATATAATTTTAATTTTATATAAAACATAATTAAAAAAACGAATTGAACTGATTTGATTAGCCCAATTTAAAATAATCGAAAATTAAATTAATCGAATCAATTCAATTAATTTAATTTAAATATTTTAAAAAATAATTTGATTTCTTTTATTTTAAAATCTCTAAAAATTTGATTTAATCCAAAGATTTTTCAATCTCCAAACCGAATTGAACCATGTACAGTCCTAACTCAAAGTGGTGATTGTAAAGTGGTAAATAGTAAAAACATTTTTCCCAATCTCTTTCATAGTGATATTGAAATAATATCGACCTCAATATTATTTAATTATTAAAACATTCTCAATGTGTAGTAAATTAAGGCATAATTGACAATTGGCAATTGCACAATACTTCTTCAATGCCAAAAATTTAGATTTAAATACAATATGATGATTTTTTTTATTGACGAAGTCTTTAGTCAAATGGAAAATAAAATAAAACAGAATTACATTAAATACAATTTTTTTATAAAATAATTCATAAATATTATATAAAAATAAATTAAAGATAGCATATGATGATTTTTCAAAATAATGGGTATCAAATTATTAATAAAAATGGTTCTATTGTCATAGTAAAAAAGACTACGATAATCTATTAAATATATAATTTTTTTTTTATAAATATATCTTTCTATTTTTCTCTTTCAATTATTAATTATGAAATCATTTTTATTCATTATTTTTTTCTCTCTGTTTTTTAAACTTAATTCTTTTTCACTTTTTTTTTTCTCTCTTTATTATTAACCCTTACCAATGGAATTTCTTTTAAGTCTATATACTTTTCAAATTATCACACCAACTTACCAAAGTCTCAACCATTGAAGTTTGTAATTATATTTAATTCTAGTTAATTTTTTACATGAAAATACTGTAACCAAATATTTAAAATACTACAGCGCATAAATGATTTTTTTAAATTGTATATTTATAGACAAATTTGAAAAATTTTAAATTCATAAAAATAATTATACGTTGTATTTTAATCATGTGTTTCAACATATTTTTCTTTAAGAAATAATATTTTAAATAAAATAATATTTTTTAAGATATATTATAAATATATATTTTTAATTTATAAAAGATAAAAAAAAACTTAAATATTGTGAATTATCATATAATTAGTTTTTATTAAATTTAATGAAAACTAGATTATAACGATACATTAAATCATTTCAATTTGATTGACATATCATATGAAGTATATATATATTTATAAAATGATGATGTAGAAAACATATTAATTTTTATTGAACTAAAATAATAAAAAGAAAAATCCATAGAGTTAAAACAATCAGAATTCTTTTTTTTTTTTTCAATTATGAAAATTTTTCGAGAAGTTATGATTATATGATATTGAATTGTTGAATTTTTATTTAAATAAATATGAATTTTTTTAAAAAATTATAAATTCAAATTTTTCTAAATATCAATTATTTAAATACTTAACACATAAGAGCTGTTATTAACCAAACAAATTTAATTTGATATAATTATTAAAAACGAAAAACCAACAGCACCATTTAAGTTTTTTTTTAAATACCCACTAAATAATAATATTAATAATTATTCTCAAAAATAAAAGATTCTTTAACAGAAAAAAATAAATAGGGATGTATATAGAAATTTCCTATGTCAAATATTAAATTAAATTAAACAAATTATTTTAATTTGTTTTTGTGGAAAAACAATATGTCAATCACAAAAGCCAAAGCCAATATTTTCGGATGTGACATCAATGGAAAATTATCCAAAATGCCACATCGTAAGATAGCCTCAAACCAAAATGAATCAAAACAATGATTTCTTTATTCTTTTTTTGGGAAAAAAGTCCTTTTCTAAAAATGGTACAGTAAAAAAAAAATTACGAGGCAGTAAAAATTGCATAAAACACACGCGCGCCTTGATTAGAGGCCTTGTCTCTCGTACAATTCTGCTACTATTAAAACGTTTGCTCTCTCCCCCTCTTTCTCTCTGTGATTTTCCGACTAGTTAGCCGGAATCTCGTCAGAAAACAAAGACAGTTAAGTCTCCACTTTCTAGGCTTTCTTTTCTAAACTTAAATTTTCTTTCGAGTTTAACCCATTATAATACGAGAGAACACAAGTTTTTTTTTCTTGATAGGTTTGTCAATACCAATTGAGTCTCAAATTGTGTTTTTTTGTCTAGATTTAGGAAAAATTCTTGCAAATTTTTTATGGGTTTTGTTTAGATATTCTCTAGCTGTTATTTCGGAGTTGTGTAAAGTGACAAGATTAGGTCTTTTTGGAGATTAAACTAATGAGAATATGAAGCTGTTGTTTTGATTATTTTAATGGCTAAGTTTATAAAAACAAGGAATGTTTTTAGAGTTCCAAAGCGTTCTTAATTATCTTTATCAGGTTTAAAGAATCTCATTATCTCTTGTAGAGATAGCATTATTAAATCTTATTTGAGCTTCACTGAATTTTGGTACAACAGATCAAGTAGCCTATTCTGGTTGGATCTTTTATATTTGTACTTTAAAGGGTTGTAGTTGTTTAAGTGGGTTTGGTGAATTAGAGGGATAAATGTTAAAAATGTGTAAGCCAGAGAACTCTGTTAAAGAGTGGGAGGTGAAAGTGAAGCTTTTGGGAGATGGGAAGGTTGACAAGTTGAAGAATTCAATGGTTTCAAGGTCTCCAATGAAGCTATGGATTTTAAGGGCAATTACAACTGCTTTGCTTTGGACTTGTGTGGTTCAATTGATGGCACTGGGGGAGCTGTGGGGGCCGAAATTATTGAAGGGTTGGCCTTCTTGTTTTACTCATCCTGATATTGAGCTATCTTCTGTTCCCGCCGAAGTTGTTTTTCCTCCAAAGAGTGAGTTCAAGATTTTATCGATTCCTTTTTTTTGGGGGGGTTGTTTTTAGTGGTTATTTTTGAGAATTGATGTGAATTATACTAAGTCTTTGACATTCATTTAGGTGGATTCATTTTGCACTAGTAAAGAAAATAAATGAAGTTATGTAATAAAAAATTGCTACATGCCTAATTCTTTTACTTTATCTTCTAATTATACTAATATTAGTGGTTCATAAGAATAATTGGCATTTTATGGTAATTGTTCTTAATCTGGTAATTGTTGCTTGCAGGGATTTATAAGAATAATGGGTATCTTATGGTTTCCTGCAATGGAGGACTCAACCAAATGCGAGCAGCAGTGAGTTTATAACTACTTTTACCAAAACCATTATCAATATTGAAATTGCTTTAATTCATTGGGCCTTTTCTTTTTTGCTATTTCTGGTCTTAACTAATTGTTAGTTCTGGTTCTTATCATTGCAGATATGTGACATGGTTGCTATTGCTAGATATCTAAATGTAACTCTTATTGTCCCAGAATTGGATAAAACCTCATTTTGGAATGACCCAAGGTATGCTAGTTTATTTGTAGTCTCGTCAATCTCTCATTTCACAGTGCGCCAATTCAATTCAGAAGTGCCTTCAATTTATATTATCAATTCTTTATGAGGCAGTGAGTTCCAAGACATATTTGATGTTCATCATTTCATCACTTCCTTGAGAGATGAGGTCCGCATATTGAAAGAGCTACCGCCAAGGCTCAAAAGTCGAGTTAAATTGGGGATGTTCTACTCATTACCACCAATTAGTTGGTCAAATATATCTTACTACCTCCATCAGGTTAGTTTGCTAGAATTGTAAAGCAACCATTAGCCTTTTCCTTTCCCTTTTCTTATGATATATTTTTGGACTAATGCAACTAATTTCTGAAGTGTCTACCAACAGATTCTACCTTTGGTGCAAAAATACAAAGTCGTCCATTTGAATAAAACTGATGCTCGTCTTGCTAATAATGGATTACCTCTTGAAATTCAAAAGCTGCGCTGCCGTGTAAATTTTAATGCTCTGAGATTTACACCACAGATAGAGGAGTTGGGTAGAAGGGTTGTCAGGATGTTAAGGGAGAAAGGCCCTTTCTTAGTCCTTCATCTCAGATATGAAATGGATATGTTGGCTTTCTCTGGCTGCACTCAAGGTTGCAACAGTGAAGAGATCGAGGAACTGACAAGAATGAGGTAATTCATCTTTATTGTTTTGATTAATATGAGCTAATTTGAAATATAACCTTTAATTAACTGTAGCATTTTTCACATTGTTAGATATGCTTATCCCTGGTGGAAGGAAAAAGTTATACATTCTGAAATGAAGAGGAAAGAAGGTCTCTGTCCTTTGACACCTGAGGAAACAGCTCTTGTATTAAGCGCACTGGGCATTGATCATAATGTTCAAATTTATATTGCTGCTGGAGAAATATACGGTGGAGAAAAAAGAATGCAGACTTTGGCAGCAACCTTCCCTAATTTGGTAGGTAGAATAAAGTAGCATCTTTTTACATTTGCATATGGAATTTACTTGAAATTAACCTACCTTAATATGAACCAGGTTAGCAAAGAGACACTTCTGGAACCATCAGACTTGAAGTTTTTCCAGAACCACTCATCGCAAATGGCAGCATTGGATTATCTCGTCTCTCTGGAGGGTGACATATTTGTTCCAACATATAATGGCAATATGGCTAAAGTTGTTGAAGGCCATCGCAGGTGATGCATTGCTTTTATATTTTATCCACATTCTCAATTGATAGTGCTTTTTATATCCGGTTTGACCAATTGAGTGATGTTGCTAATAAAAATGAATTATCTCAAATAAATTTCTTTTGTCACAAATCTTGCGAAGCATAGATTTCCCCTGCCATTTTTTTGGAGTAATCTGCAAAATGGAGGGGTTGCTAGCTCTTGCCAACTAAGCAATTGGAAATCATTTATCCATATTCTTTGGATGATGAAAGTGGCCTTGTTGATGCTAAATCATTTAGTACTTTCAAATTTCATAAGAAAAAATATAAATGTCAGTCTAAAATGTTATTTATTGTGTTTCATTGACTCAGATTTTTAGGATTCAAGAAGACTATCTCATTGGAAAGAAAGCTTCTAGTCAGTTTAATAGATCAATACAACAAGGGATCATTGAGTTGGGATGAGTTCTCTACTATTTTAAAGGAAGTTCATGCTGATTTAATGGGGAATCCAAAGACACGAGTTGTCTTACAAGATAAACCAAAGGAAGAAGATTATTTCTATGCCAATCCACATGAATGTTTGCAACTGTTAGATGAACCATTGAGCAGCACATGAACCTAGTCATGCTAAGGAGATGGTCATCCTTATATTCGGTGCCTATAAATATTTATCAAAGGAAAACCGTGTAATTTATCCCATGGAGGCTTAAGGACAGAGGATTTTTATTCTGCTTTTTAAATTGAGCTTTCGAAGAACCAAGGGCCTCAGCCTGGCTCCTCTTCAACAGCATCACCAGAATACTTATATTTATTTTTTAATAGCCAAAATGTGTATAGTGGAAAAATACACCATTGTTGAGGGCTAATTTCAAGTTAACTGGATTGTAAAGAAGGATCATGGAAAATTTTCCCAGATGGGCAGATTTTGAGATATATTATGATTTATTTCCTTTATTTTCATGATTTTCATGATTTTTCAGCATCAAATATGTAATGAATATTTGCACTTCTCTTTCCTGCTTTGAGATGAATATGGGAACTGTAATTATAAAAAAAAAGTCTCTCTTAACGAGTACATATACCATTCACAAATAGGCAGTTGACAGTTGAGGCAAACCCAGAATACGAACTTTTTATATTTATACTTTTGCATAGCTGTACCATAAGTCTTGCTTACATAAACAACCTTTATGTCCTTGAACAAACCCAGAATACCTTAGAACATTTTACATTTATACTTTTGCATAGCTGTACCATAAGTCTTGCCTCCTTAAACAACCTAAATGTCCATAAACATATGCAGCCAAATTACATCTTGATACTTAAGATATTATTATTCAGATCAGATGCCATGATTGTTGCTTCTTCAAAGCAAAAAATCCAAATAGATAAGGTTTTCTTCTAGGCCGGTGGTTTGGTAATAGAGTTCTCATGATGGCATAATCATTCTAAGTGGTTAGGAGACTAAGCATGTATTTCATACATTAGTTATTTTGTCACTAATGCTATTATTTATTTTATTATATAAAGTGAATTAAAGTATTCAATGTATTTAACTAATTCAATAATCCCAATAAAAAAATGGGATCATATATAATGGTGCAGTTCAAAACTATTGCCCAATATGTACTCAAACGACTTGACAGTTTCATTTTCTATTAATCTATTCAAATCATAACACAAGAAGGTTGTTATTGGATTATTTACATGTCTTGGGTTTGAAGTTGAGAGAAAAAATAATTCAATAAATTATGGGGTTGGTGAAAGTAGTCACACATTTATATGAAATTTATTTTTCAAAATTTTAAAATTTATTCCCTCCGTCTTAAAATAAATATTATAATTTTTTTTTATATATTCTAATTTAATTATTTTATTTTTTAATTTAAATTATATTTTATTTTAACATTCCAATAATACGCTCATATATTTAATTTTATATAAGTAATGTAAACTTGAAAAAATAAAAATATTTTTTTTTTTTTAAAATAAAGAGATAATTGTATTTAATTAAGAGAGATATATTAAAATAATAAAAGATATGATTGTACTTAATTAGGAGAGAGTAAAAACTAAAATAATTTAAAAAAAATTTCTTAATATTTATATATTTTATAAATAGGATATTACTTTGGAACGGAGATAATATATATTTATATATATTATATATAAGTGTACAAATACATTTAGGATAATAAATTAAATTATTAATTGAGTGCTTATTTCAAAATATATACAATATGAAATTTAAATTTCAATATTTTTTGTGATTTTTCAGCTAAAAATTATATTAATTAAATCCATAATTATGAGATGTAACAAAATTTTTACATAGTTGTTATTTAATATAATCGTCTTTTATCTGCGCTTAAAATTGGCTAAACATGGTAATTTAAAAAAAAAAAAAAAAGCAATGAAGAACAAAATTCTGTTAATTGGAAAGAAAATAGAGAGTTAATGGCAAGTGAGTGATCCAAGAGAGAGAGTGAAAGCATATTTACTGATCCAAGGAAATGTTAATTTCTGTTGTGGGTGATCCAAGAAAGTGAGTGTTGATAAAAAAGAAAGAAAGAAACATTGGTTTGGTCATAGATGGATGGCTACTTTATATATAATAGCCTCCCCAAATCCACTAGGGATAGTGCCCTCATTATTCTGGCACTCAGAAAACTTAGCTTTCGCACCACACAACCGCTGCTACTATAATAAGTGAGTTGGCTGTTTCAAATTTTTTTCAAACACTTAATCACTCATTGCCTATAAAATAAAAACAAAGTTGTTGGTAAAGTGATTAGGCAGTGCACTTGTTCAATTCAATTTATAATAATTTTTTATATACAATACTAAAATAGATTCACTCTCTTGTGTTAAACCCCATAATGATTCTATTTCATGCTTAAACCACTATGGCAGTAAATGTTATCTCAATTATAATATATTTATTATCATTTAATCCTTGAAATTGTCACTAATGTCAAATGTAGAGAACCTAGAAGAGTCTTTTTTTAATGCTAAAACAAGTATGTAGGGACTCTCAATTTTCCATATTATAATTAAACTTTTGAATTTCAATATAATAATTAAATAAAATTTAATTGGTTGTAAAAACAAAATCAAGAGTCTTGATGTAAGGTTAGGATTGCTTATTTATTATTGGAAGATCATAAATTCAAATTATAAAAATCAGCCTTCTGGAAATAAAGGAAAAATTTTTACCCCATTGTATTTTTGAATTGCTAATGCCACATGCCAAACTGTAAAGGTATTTCACCATTCATTAAAAAAATAAAAAAAAAAGAGGGTATTCCACCCTAATATGCTAACAGTGAATTTATTGAATTTCCTTTTTTTTTATTGAGGAAGAAGACTCAGAATTAAGATTTATTTCCAAGCTAAGAGATATACTGTGGTCGAGTTAACCATGCAAGTGCTGCCTTCTTTGATCTTATTAAAAACATAAATCAGCATTACTGATATTTTTCTTTTTAGTAAATTGATATTTACTTTTTGCCATTAAAAAAAAACTACAAAATAGGCTAAATAAACCCTAGAATTTTCTACTCATACACAAGATCTTGACAAGTTGAAGTTTTATCTTGTTCCCCATCTATGAAAATGCATGAACCTAAAAAAGACCTGCATCATAAACTGTACAGAACTCAACACTGCTATAAACCTAAGGATCAAGGACAAAATTAGCGTGCAGAACTCCAACGACCAAAACTTACCCAAAACAACTGCAAAGAGTAAAACTTGGTAGCTAAAGAAACTTCAGGGTAGTATTGCCATTCCTAGGAAACCATAACCAAAAGGGCAACGCAAGAAACTTCATGTGAGATATATAACCATTGAAAGATATGAAGCAGCTTCTCATTATGTGGATGGAAGCCTCTATATGAGAGCTGCCAGCAAAAGAATATATCACACTTTTAATTTATTTTTTATTTTTTTTTCCTTTCTCTCTCTCTGCCTCTCCCATGAAGATTCCATCACATCCAACCAGGCAAACAAAGCACATAAACATGTACAACTGATCTAGCATCAGCTGTCTGTAAACCACAGCATGACGAAAAAGAACAGCACCATTCCAAAATCCGAACCAAATGAAGAAATCAGATGGATGAAAATGAAAACCATAATAATACACTAGTTTTTTTCTGTTCTTGGTTTCTTACGAGCCTGATCACAGTCTTCCATCACTTGATTGTTCAAAAATTGGTTTTCTTGATCCTGGATGAATAATGCAAAACATAGAAGGACAATGAGGAGAGAGAAATAAAATGGAAAGGAACTGGAAATTTTGGGGGGAAGAAAACAGTTGCAATCCAAGAAAAGGAGGCAGATATCTAGTCACAGTTCAAAATTATAGCAGCAAGCCTCCAAATTATGAGTTCAGAATCGCTGACAAACCTTTGAACTCGATGCTGCAACTCGTTTGGCAACATCAATCTGCACTGAGATGTTTGTCCGAGACAAATCCACACCCGAAGATTGCAGTGCTTGGGTCAGAGTGTCCAGTAGCCTGTTGAACATCATCATTCCACTCTGTAAGAGTATATATAATATCCTTTTCTACAAGGAGTTCATTACAGGAATCCTCAGTACTAGCTCAAGGATAAAAGATTTTGATAGCAGAAAATCATTAATTGCTAAGAGCACTCCCAAATAAAAAGTGACATTCTAAAAAAGCAACACGCAAAAATGAATGTCCCACTTTGATCAAGTTATAAGCATTAAACATATTATCACAAATGCTTGCACCAAACCCTAGTCAGAAGACCATAAGTTGTCATTCCCGATTTCCAGCTGGCATAGGTTTCAGATCTTTAGTGGAACAAACACACAACAGATATGCAATGACCATGTCAGTTTCTGCTACAATCAAAATAAATAGCCCCCCTATACTCATTTTTCATTTTGGTCACTAAACTTTAATCGAATCAATCTCATCATCAAACTTCCCATTTGATCAGATACAGCCATTCTAAAAGAATCAGGCCAAAAGGCCATTTGAAATCTAACTCGGAATCCATGTCAAATTATTTTAATCCCATTGGACCACCAAACTAAGTCCTCTCAAGGTTAGAATCAATCCAAGAAGTTGTCATTATTATTGATAAGCAGTTAGGATTTATTGATTAAGGAATTGTAAAGAATGGAACAACTATTGTTGCTTTCATCTAATTTATGTACATGAGATAAAACAGAGAGTACTAGAGGGGAGAGACAAAGCTGTCTGGTGGATCCATTATAACTAAAATAATCTTAAATGGATTTCACAACAACTTTTCGATGTCTTTTTGGCCTGATTCTAGTCAAAGTGGTTCGATTGAAATGAGTTGAGAAGTCATGTGAGAAGATTGTTCCAAATTAAAGTCTAGAAACTAAGATAAAAATTCATGCAAAGTTTAATTATTGGTATAATTTACCCCCAAATACAGTAAACATGAGTAAATAAATTATGGTACAAGAAATTTGCCTGGTTAGCAACTAGGATTGGCAATAAAAGCAACAGATTTTTCATAAAGGCAATACAGATGCTCACCCTTGAGAATATGTATTTGAGATGTTAACTGACCCAGTTTCACTCACTGGCTCCTCTTGTCCATTCAACGTATTATTTGGAGCAGTAGATTCAGTAGCACAAGGTCGAACATGCCATTGTTGGGATTGAAGTTGGTATGCCATATTCTCAGCATCGGAAACAGATTCCTGCACGGACTGAGTGGTAACACTACCCCTCCCAATAGAAGCAAACATATTTGGCTGCATTTGCATGTTGAAGGGGACTGCAGTAGTGCCCAGGTCAGATTCCATTGAGTTATGTATATTTGTGAGTGTGGCAGTAGTATCATGAGCAGAACCATTCTTCAATACTTGAGAGTGATCCAATAGATTTTCTACAGACAGGTGGCGATTTTTCTGTTTCAAACAAAAATAAAATCTTCAATAAGGCTCATATAAAAGAAAACCGTAGGAAGAAATATTTCCCACAACCATATATGAGAAGTCACATTGGGATCCATGCCAAAAAGATCATCAATATAGAAAAAGAACACCAATGCTTTCTCTCCATTTTCAACATAGTCCCTTGACATTATCGGAGAACTACTTGTTTGATGCCATAAAAATGGTCCATGAAAGATTTATAATTTCCCATCATCATTGTACAAATTGAAAAACTCATCAGCAATATTGTACAATTCTATTCTACAGATCTCATAGTAATGTATTTTGCATGTCAAAGTCAAAAGCATTAAGGCGCAAGGCATACCCAGGCACAAAGGGGTCCTTGAGCCTGTGCACAAGGCATAGCCACAGTCACAGTATGAAAGAAGACACCTAATCCTACATAAGAAAACATTCCTAATAATAACATAAAACTATTAAAATTCTAGCACCAATGTTTTTGAAAACCAAAAAAAAATAAAATTATTAGCACTCTAAGTACAAAAAATGGATGTGACTGCAGTTGATGCATTGGCCTATAAATATGAATTGTCAAATGCATAGTACTTAGTGTCAAATATTATATTAATTGCATTAGCTCTTATGATCTATAAATTCTGGGTTTTGGATAATGGGCATTTCATAACATTTCGGCTGTTTTGAAACAGAATTTTAGCCCACTGTTACGTTATTTTCCATTCTTTTATGGGTGATTTGCCAATTGCCCCAAACCATAGACGAAATGTGAGAAAAACAACCATATCTCATGTTTCGTCCAATTATTAACTTAATTTCTTGCATATTTTATTAAATTCCTTTCTGAACTTATATTTTATTTCATTCTTGTTTACCTATGATTTGATTGTGTTGCAAAAGACTTAAAAAATTTACAACAACAGTGGCCAATTCAGAAAGATTCAGTATGATTCAAAACAACTCCGCAAAACCATTGTCGTTTCCACTACCTGTAATTTAAAACACTATAAACCACTTGAAATTCTACACAAGCTCATTATTAGATGACCCACTACCTCAATGCAAATGTAAATTAAAAAAAATTGCTAAAGTTCCATTCAGAAATAATGATTGAGCAAAAATTTCATTCAAAAGTGTATGCCACTATATTAATATGCTTTGTTTTTCAAGGCTATAAACAATAACATATTCATGCACATGCAAGTTTGTAAGTTCAAAGGAAGGTGAACCCCCATTTCATTTCAAGGTCCTAAACTTCATTTGGGGCCAGAGTGTAAAAGAGAGGACGCATTATCAACATTCCAAAGATTGAAAGCCAGAGATTAACAGAAAATCCCACATGAAGTGCATAAGTTGTCAGTATGTCCCTTGAAAATATCATGAACAGATCATTTATAACAAAACCTAACATCCAAGAAACCAATTATCAACACAACTCAAATAAACCTTAATCCAAACTAGTTTGGCTTAAAATGAGGGGTGCAACATGAGGTCACCATCTTAGAACTACTTTCACCCAAGAAATTGATAATTAAAAAAAAAAAAAAAGGGAAAAATAATTTATTTGCACATTCAGAAATTTTGTTAGTCAACATTCCACATATTAGAAAACATGAATATGAAAGCATACAATAGCTAATAAATAAGTAAATACTATGACTCCAAATTAGTGAACTTGAGTAACAAACATTTTTATAGTTCATGAAGTCTTGATTAGATGCATTTTCTTCATAACCAATAAAATAAATCCATCTCCTGCCAACAAGGGAAAAACCCACATTCATGCACTCAGGCATTCATATATATATATAAATTTTCAAATATATCCTTCAAATGCTAAAGAAAGAGGCAAACTTAAATTTCAAAATACAGCAAGTTTTCTTCTCATACCCTAGGTTGAAATTAAGTGTCTGTTTAGCAAGGGGGATGGTGCTTTATTTGGAATATTCATGAGAGGATAAATAAAATAAAGTGTCAATAGGAAGTTCAAGTTTAACAACCTAGCTGCTACATCTTCCATATGATATTCCTCTTTGGCAACCACCAAACAAGATGTTCCCAACCAAACTTGGCACTTTTGTTCCCAAGCAGAGATATCCAACATCAATGCATAATAAATAAATAAAGAAGTTTGCAAGAAAGTTACTTTACAAATTACAAGGGACTGCAATAGCATGAAGCACAAGCAATTCAAAATACAAGAAAAACTAAGTGTTAGGCAAAAGCAAACAAAGTACTACAGTATTAAATTCATATGCACACATCATGGATTGAAATTTTTACCCAGGGCGTCAATTTTGTTGGCTCCTGACTCCAACCTTGGTATGAACCCTCATACATCTGTAACTTTTCCTGTAAAAACTGAACGTACTCTATTACCTGCATATGATTGTGCAATTTTTTTATTCATTCCATAAAAAAAAATTAAGAACTTTTTTTTCAACTGACACAATTTTAAAACTGAAACATGATTATGAGTCAAAAGAACAATTGATGGGCACACCTCTAACAAGAACGAAGCTTTGTCTCTTTTCTGATCATATTGAGGTATAAGATCTCTCAAAATCTGGAACCTGTCTCACAAGTAATGTTGTTCATAGATGAGCAAAAAACCATCCTATGGTATTGAATTGAATTGATTGTCAATAAACACCTAAGAAAGTACATTAGAGAATTAAAGTGTGACACAATGATAATCAAATACCAGATTCTCATACAGCCATAACACAAATATCATTGCTCAGAATCAAGAAGGATTACTGAAAAATTATATTATAGCAAATAAGATGAAGAACTAAATGCTAAAACATTATAAACATGATGTAATCAAATTCTGTTGTGAGCAAATAGTGGTCATGATAGTAGCCAATACAAATGGAGAAAATTCAATAGAAAACTCAGTTCGAGTCTAAACTAATCACACTGGCTGCATTAATCCTCTTACTGTATCCAATTTCCATCTAACAAATAAGCATACTTTAAACATTTTAAAATCAAAATATTCTTATCTTTTGCATTTTAATTGCAATTAGTTGTAGTTAAATCCAATTACGATTCTACATTATTTTTTCACTTCAATACTTCATCATTCCCCATTACAGTTTCATGTATTTCTCCTCTTCTTCTTTTCTCCTACCATTTGAATCCACTCACTTCTCTAATTTCTCTTCACCACTGCACTCACAATCCCACTTTAGGCATTACCAAAAAAATTTCAATATACTACAAATAATTCAACCAAAACATTTTACCACATACTGTACATTTGTATATCATTTTTCCATGTAAAAAAAGGGTTATAAATATAATTAAGCTTAAACCTCTCGTTAATCTTGCTCCTTCTACGCTGCTCTGTCTCTGAATGCTTAGACCTGTGTGTATTCACCTTCTGTTCACTGCTCTTACCATCTACTTTCCCTACTTCCCCTATAAATTAAAAAAACCAAATTTCCCAATAAATAAAAAAATAATTAAACTCAACCCAGTTCTGATATATACATAAATAATTTATATAATATATATATATATATATACCTCTGTAAGAGGTGGAGTCATAACCGTCAGGTTCATCTTCTTCATCGAGGGGAGACTTAGCAGATTTCACCATAATTTACCAAAGTTCGAATCTTTTTATACCAGAATTTTACCTGCTTGAATTAGAAAGAGAATTTTTAGTCCACCATAAGCCAAAAAAACAGAGCTTGAAATCAAAAAGAAGAACACCAATAACCAATAGCAGTAAGACCTCCAAATTGAGAAACAATAGCCACCCACCTGTGCAAATATAATATAGAGAAACAGAGAAAGAAAACTTGACGGTGGCCGGAAATGGAGCTCCGATAAGACCCGAAGAGGTCCGACGAGTTCTCAAAATTAGGAGAGGAGGAGAAAATTTTTTTGTACACTTGTGCAGAGAGAAAGCCCTAAGGGTATATTTTAATTAATTGTTTAATTATTAATTGGAAACTTTACCATTTAATCCCTAGAGTTTGATTTCATTAATGAATCCGTTTTTTATTTAACAAATTCAATAGTTCTTAAATTTAATAAAATATCATTTTATTTTAATTTAATTTTTATAAAAAATATTTTATCTAGTAAAGTAAAATTAATATTTTTTTTTATTTTCCACACTAATTTTTTTCTCTTTCTTTATAAACAAAGATAAAATTAAAAAATTAATTATAAATATATTAATAAAATTTTTATATGTAAAAAATTAAAATTAAATAGAATTGAATTACCATATGATTTTAAAGGGTAAAAATCATAAATCATAAGTTTATCCATAAATAATTTTTGGATGAAGTTAAAATTTTGAGAATTATTTAATTAATTTATAAAAAATATTAATAAATTTATCAATTAAGTTAAATTTTAAAGATTAAAAAAAATAACTAGTATTCTTTTCGTCTCATAATAAATATTTTAATTATAGAATATATGATCATTAAAAAAAAAATTTATTTATTTTAACATTTCTAATTCATTTATTACTTTAATATCACACTTTTTTTTTAATTCGATATTTCTTAATTAATTTTAGTTTTATCTCTAACTTATTATATTTTTATATTATATTTTTCAATATATTTTTTAATAAATATATTTTTATAATATTAAAATAAAATATAATTAGAAATAAAAAAAATTAAACAATTAAACTAAGACATATCAAAAAAAAAAAATTTAAACGTTTTATTGTAGATAGATTTAATTTTTTTTTTCTTAAAAAAAAATGGTGTTTGAATAGTGACATATGCTAATATCCGCCAGGTAGGTTGACTTGTAAAATGAGTTGCCAAAATTAGTTAGGTATTTGGCACTTCTTCAGCTTTCCAATGTTGTCTAACCTTTTGAGGTTGTTATTATTATTATCCAACTTCGACTAAGGAATAAATATGAATTAAAATTCAGGGCTTGTAATAACAGGGTAGGTTTGACTCGGAGTCAAGTTTCAATGTTTAAACCAAAGCTCGGTTTTAGAAAAGATGTTAAGATCCAAACCTACCCAAATTTATTAAATTTTGTAATAATATGAAAAACAGTTAAATTTATATATATATATATATATATAAAGTAAACCATAAATTAGACTATATAATCAGCGGACAATTTGTACATTTAAAACTAAAAAACTAATAATAATAGCTCAAGCTCATAATCTAATACTCCCTTCGTTTTTTTTATCTGTCATTTAAAATTTTGCATATATATTAAGACACTTATTAATTAGATTCAAAATAATTTATTTAGTTTTATATTCTTAATTTTATATTAAATCAAGTTATTATATTCTAATTAAATGTTATAAATATAAAATAAGAAAAATGAATAAATATTATTTGAAAATTTAAAATGATAATTAAAAATATAAATGATTGAATTTTTAAAGCAACAGATAAAAAAAATAAAAAGAATATATTATTTTATGAAATTATAAAAAAGAAATCAAATGAATCCTAATCTTGCTCTAGGACTCATTTAATTATCGTGTGAAACTACTGTTTGACGTCTGAAAAGTTCTTGAAAACATTTTTTAACGTTTGTTTCAAGAAAAATATTTATTTGGAAAACATTTTTTGAATTTTGAAAAGTTCTTGAACAATAAATTCATAGAAAGTATTTTCTGATGAAATAGCTTCCTATTTCAAAACGGAAAGTCGTTATTTAGGTTTTGATAAATTCATTATAATGAAATATATATAAAAATATATTAATTTGACTGTCACTAATTCTCAATATTAGATCAACGCCGACGGTCGGCGACCACCGACATTTTTAGTGACCAACAAATTAATCATTTTATGTATTTTTTTATATTAAATAATAAATTTTAAAAATAAAATTCTTATAAATTTAAATATGTTTATAGTCTTTTTGCCCTTTTTCTGCTTTTTTATATCGAAAATTCTTAACGAAGAAAATTCGAATCTTTTACCTTACACGCTACGAGACACTCAAATAATCATTCAACTATTAAACTACCAACTCAGTGGCCTGGTACCACTAATGGCAATCTCCGCATTATTAGCTGAGCTTGCAAAGAGAATCTTTGTGTGTTATGTTTGAATAATTTAAATTTTTGCTAAGACCTAAGCTTTAATTTCCATTTACAAGACTAACAAAAACATACCCCAAAAGGTTAAAGCAAGAAACTGTTGTCATTTGAAGTAAAGGCCAAATCTCCAACAAGAACATAAAGAATTAATACATTCAATCATATAGATTAAATAACTATGTTATTATGCTTGACTGTGTTACACCAAATTAAAATAATCAATATACCTATGAAAATAAGAGAATTCTCTACAAATAGTCCATTAGAAGCATGCTAATCTACATCAAAATTGGTTGGGAGTTGCATAGATAAAAATCATTTTTCCCAAAAAGGCTTGAACAGTTCAACTAAATTACATATAAAATGCAATGGTCAAAGAACTTCATCCCAGAGCATATGAACTAAATTAAGGGCTTCATCATTGGTTTCTTCGACCATGATTTATCTGAGACTTGCTTTTCTCAAATCAGTACAGAAGCCAAGGATTTTTCACAACCTTCATCAGATTCAGCTAATATAACGCATTCTTCCATGAAGAACAGCATTCAAGGCTACTGACAGGTCATGGACACTCAGCAAGACCACTAGAGGAGCTAATGGGACTCTTCCTTGTCATTCTCCGCCCTCAAGTTCTTCCTGGTCCTCCAGTGGACCTTCTTCTTTGTTTATTTCGCCGCCTCCACTTTCTTGACTTTCACCACTTTGCTTGAAAAACAATCCAGAAGAGGAAACATCTTCGTCGCGAGCCTCCTCAACTTCTTTGTCCTTTGATTTTGAGACTATTTCACCATCCATCCATCTAGGGCAGCGATGTGTAACTCCAAAAGCAGCCTCAACTTGTGCCTGAGCTGAAGGACTTGAAGCATGTAAAGATGTCACAGTAAGATCATATTCCGAGCAAGAACATTCAGGAACTGGATGAGAGAGAAAAGATAATGACTTTGATTTTGTGAATGCTTCTATTGCTCCATCAAATAAACTTCTCCTCAGATGCCTGCGTACTGATGTCAGCCAGGTATTGTTTGCTTGATATAGGTGCTTTCGGGTTTCATTAAGGAGCTTGGCAACTTTTTTCCTATAATAAGAGAGTGCAACATACGAGTTTAACAAATAAAAACAAGTAGAAAAGGAAATATGGACGCTTAATGATTAACAAAGTTAAATGGACCAGTAAATTTGCAGTATACAATATGATAAAAATAGTAATCATATATATGCATGCAACCTCTGCTATGTTCGAGTACCTTAACTATTAATGATTCTAATCAAACAATAAATCAACCAATTATCCCATTACTCAAGACACAAATAAACAATTATTTCTTCAAGATAAGTTGGGAAAAAGTAAGGGACAACAGGGACCATATGCTCCCATTAGAATAGGATGGATGGTATAGTACTTCCTATAAAGATAATTGCAATTATACATGTGTACATAATTATGTGCTCGATGATTACCTGTCTGGTCTAAATGTTTTAGATGAAGCTGACTGATAGAGCCTATGCCCCATAACCAAGCTAGCAAAATTTGGATGTCCTTTGCCATCATGATCAAATCCAGGAATAAACACATCCGCTTCAACACAAATCACATAGTCGATTGCATCCCACAGCAATTTATGAGCATTAGTCCTCAACTCAATAACAGTACTCTCAGGCTCATTATCACTCTCAGCAACCCAACCCCACCAACCTTCAATGTTATAGGATTTGGGTCGAGCTGGCGGAGGTGGAAGTGGACGAGGGCGTGGACCTGCAGTTTTCCATGGTTCAATCTTCTTTTCCTCAACAAAAGAAGGTGGACTCTTCAGATAATTGCCAACAAGGTTATTCTCACGACCATAAATTCTCCTGAGCTCCCATCCCGCACTGAGGGAAGTCCTATCAACAACATTTTCAAACATTGCATGAAGAGGAATTAAGGTCCTTTGGCCGCCAAAAATTTCTCCGCCGGAAACATATATAATTGTGTCCCATGAGTATCCATAAGCCCGAAGAAGAATACCAACCTGCAAAAGATCAAGTGATTTAGATCATAAGCCAGCTTATAATTTCTTTAAAAATTCAATTCTTCAACAAGATACCCATACTTGTTAGTGAAGTGGTTGAGTCGAACAGCCTTTATTTTTTTTTTTTTGGGGGATTGGGGCCATCCTCAAAATCTGACCCACCAACCAAACACACATTGCAATAACATGCAATGGAATGTTGATCTTGTCAATTTATCTATAAAGCTGAATTAGTTATTAAGTGATGAAAGCAGTCTCCAATACTTCAAATTATAAAGTAGCTCATTTTATAATCCCAACAAAATTAGAGGCAAAAACTATGTAACTTCCTAAAATAGTAGGTTTTTTAAGGCATCAGAACCTCAGAAGAATTAATGTTTTATATGTGAGCAGTACTATGCCAAACATGGCCTAACATCCAATAAGTTCTTACCTCCTCTGGCATTAATGGACATGAACCATTATGGCGTTGATCGACAGAATCTACAGAAAGCTTACCCTTGACAATCCCACGTTTTATCATCCAGGCTCGTTTGTGCTGAATGAGTTCAGTGTGCACATCCTTGGGAAGAGCTCCAAGACACAATACACAATCAAACACCAGGTAAGCTCTGCTGTTAAAAGGTTTGACAAATCAAAGCACTAATCATGCCATCTAAGTTCGGCATAGGTACCTGGAAGAGTTCAGCACAACCATAATATGCCAAAGCATCTCTTGTCATACCAGGATCAAAGGCTATAAATGGCCGGCCAGGAGCCCGTAACCTAAAATATAAGAGAGTTTAGATAATGAAAGTAAAAATAGGAAAATAAATTGCAAAATAATATATTATGAATAGCCATTGACCTGTGCAAAATTTTAGTAGCAAGTTCCTGGACCTCCTGTCGGAACCTTAAGGCATGAAAACCAACTCTACATCTCAACCTTTGATATTCTTCAAGGTTGGAAGGAAGGATGGCCTACGACAGCACCAGAAAAGATAGCAATGTTTTTTAACCAGGATTTTATGGAATAATGGCTTTAAACTAAATCATTTTTCTAGATAACCTCTATGGCGGGAGGATCCCTATCTTTTAGGACTAATCCTGTGTAAAAATTACCTATAAATTAGAAAGATGGAATTGCAAATATCTCAACCTCAACATCATTATCAACTCTACTTCAAATTTGCAAATTCTTTGTATTCCAGTCAAGCGGTATCACAAGCCAGCTTTCACTTTGCATTTTATTTTTTTGTATTTTTATTTTCCCCCTACATTTTTGGGCTCTCATAGGCTAAATTCATAATCCAAGGGATCATGTTTTAGATCCATAGTCCAAGACATTTAATCTTCCATCTCTTTGACGCTTTCGGACTTATTCAGATGGAAGAATCAAGATTGACTGGTAAAATATATATGGTAACAAGTTTCATAATTAATTACACCCTAGATAAAAGAAAAGGCACATAATCAAGCCTAGTTTGTCCCTACCTGCAAGCATCCCCCTTCCGAAACCACCAGTTCAACCACTGAATGCTTATTAAGTACTGGAAGAACTTGATGCAAATAAAAATAGGGTGAAGCTGAGTAAGACACCCTGAAAGATGGGATCTTCTTTTTTCTCCTTGCCCCTTTAAGATCTTTTGGAAGGGTTTTCACGACTTTCACATCTTTCATTAGAGCTGCCATGAAATGATCTTCACTGTAAAGATATGCAAAACTCTTGAATTCAGAGCTGCAACAAACATATCAATGAGTCAATTGATAATGAATAAGGAATAAATATTAAATTTGTCACTGAACAACATTTTATAGAAATTGATATTGCTCCTACAAACAACAAACACCTGATTCCCTTGCTGCTCGTAGTTGATTGGATCTCAGGAATAACTAAAGTAGCATTAAGAAGCCGAGCAATCACAACCACATCACATATCTAAAAGATCAATCAGCCATTAAATTTCTTCTTAACAATAATTTAGAATTTAATATAAAATCAGACATGCTATTCTCACCGAATTCCGAATTTCATGGAAACCACCTTGTATCCTAACAAAGACATATCCATTTGACAGTTGGTTGGGATCTGTTATATGCATATCAAAGTTAGGAACTCCATGCAGCTGCAAATTATAATGTCTAAAACAACCAGCATACAACCTTAGCATACATTGTTATATTAAATGGAAGGGGCAGAAAGGAAATATAGAAACTTAGCCATTGTCATTGATATTACCCGCATGGCTTCAGCAACCTTCTAACTACAAACAGAAGCCAAATGAAAACAGATAGAACTAGTCTTTGACACTTATTCTATTATAATCCATCTCCTCTTTACTCCTTCCATTGTTAATTTTAGTCTGGAATCAAGCTGTTTATTGGTACTCAATTGTAATGTTTCAAGAACGCTTCTGCAGCTCCTCATTGTGAGTGGGAAAAAAAAAGAGTTTTTGCGGGCATAACCTACTGAATACTCAAAGTTAGATTTTTTGGAAACAAATGAATTATGGGAACCTACTTCCAGGCTTAATATTGCTGTGAATTATGTGCCATTAATTCCTAATTCATAAGACCCACTTGTAGGCTTAACATTACAAACATTCTGTTATTATAAATCTGAACTAATCAAGTCCTCATAAAAAAATAAAATTTACAACACCAAGATGTAGAATTAACCAGCATAATGTCCTCTTGGATTTGCATCTGGATGCAGAGATTCAAAACGCCTTACTGGG
This sequence comes from Aleurites moluccanus, assembly GCA_948193065.1. NCBI lineage: Eukaryota > Viridiplantae > Streptophyta > Magnoliopsida > Malpighiales > Euphorbiaceae > Aleurites > Aleurites moluccanus. Next base: position 82,713 of record CANXYC010775233.1, on the reverse strand, counting down.
CCCCATAATCTTCTGTACAATGGACTCTGATGCACAGATTAAACCCAAAATTATTACTATCCATAAATAGGCTACCATACCAACACAATAACACAGTTCTACAAATCTGAACCAAAAAAAAAATTGAGCACATTAATGGAAATACTAATAGTAACAAAATTGTTGCATAAGTTCACAAACAGATTCAAACTGAAGAAAAGAAAAAGGACAAGAAAATAATAAAATTTAGCTAATTCAAGAAAAAAAAAACAAAAGAATTCATCTGGGTTTATCAAATGACCTATTTAGATCCGTGCAAAACCCAAAAAAGCAAAAGATTAAGCTTAAAACGAATATTCCTAAGGAAAAAACTGACTGCTCCATTAATAGACTAATAAAAAAGTAACCAGATTAATTATAAAAAAAAAAAACACTCAAAACACACTAAAAAGGTGAGAAAAATCCAAACTTTTAAACAATATAAATAAGAACAAGGGATTGTATTTACAGCTTTGGTTAATTCAGCATTTTCAAAGATGGGTCTCCAAGAAAAGATTGTAATCGAAGATTGATACTCTGCAATTCCTTCCTGAGTGAATCTAGCTAGCAGGAAGTGGACAACAAGTGAAAAAGCTGATAAAATAAGCCCAACTAAACCAACCCATTTCATCTTAGACTTCAACACCATTTTCCCTTCTCCTTTCATTTAAACCACTACCCACCACCAACGCTGCCGCCGCCGCCACCTCTACCCCTCTCTCTCTCTAAAATATAAATAAAGATCACAACTTTCTCTCTCTACCAGCTCCTCTCCGCCTTCTCTACACGCTTTTAACAACTGTAGTCTGAAGCAGAGAGAAGACAGAGGAGTGGAGATGGCGAAAGTCAAGAGAACAAGAGAGAGTAGAGAGAGAAAAAGACGTGACGCGTTTGAGAATTGTCTTGTCAAAATACAGGACTGTTTGAGTTTGATAAATCAGACAACGCTATTTATATAGGATCTTGTCGGATCTGATCACTCTCATTCCATTGAGCGTGTATTTCACGGACAAATCAAAAGAAGGGAGAAGTTTTATTAATGTGTGTAAGTTTACTATAATTATGGATTGGGTTAATGGGTTACTGTGCATGCAGCTCTGTCAGTTGCACCTTGTTTGGTAATGTAAGAATGAATGTTAATAAGAGTTGATAATAAAAATTAAAAAGGAAACTACCACGAAATTCACAAGAAAATATAAAAAAAGTAAACTTTTAATTTGTTTTTCCATTTTATTTGAATCCCAATATTTTGTGATTATTTTTTTTGATATTTATGGGAAAATAATCAATTTTAAATTTAATATTTAAAAAAATATATATTTATTTTTAAATTATATTTCAGTGTGCAACATTATATAATTTTTCTTTCCGTTAGAATGTGGAATGAATAAATAATTTAATATATTAGATGTACTAAAAATTGATATAATAAAAAGTTATTTGTCATTGAAATTAAAATTATTTCTTCCAATAATATCATTTTGTATTATTTTTTGAGTTAATATTATTATAATATTTGATATTCACTTGAAAATTAAATTTTAATGATTTCTTACTTAATATTTTTTTTAAATAACAACTCAAATGATAATATTAAACACATGCCAAAAATATGACAAGTTAATGATATATATTATTGTTTTAAAATATTTTGTATTATATGTTATTTCTGAGCTAAATAATATAATAAGTCATGAATAAGAAGGTAATTAATGAATAATTTATGTAGAGTGAACTGTTTAATAGAGTGACTAATAAATTGAGTGTATCCAGTGCACTATTTTTCTCATAAACACAAATATATATATATATATATATTGATAATATGTGAATTTCACATTTATATGAGTCACATAAATTTAATAATTAATAAAATTTTAATTTATATTAATAAAATAAAATATTTGATATACAGTTATTCAAGGTGTTTGATAATTTAATTATTAAATTGAAATTTTATTATTAATTTAAGATTTTATTAAAATGAATTTTATAAAAAAATTAATTTACCAAAAATTGCTATGAGCTATGTATATAAAATCATGTTTTAATTATTAAAATCTATTTTTAAACATAATAATTTTTACTGTTAAATATTAATTTCAATAATTATTCATGTTGTGTCACAGTAAATTGAATTTTTAGATTCTCAAATTGAATATTCAAAGACTCTCATTATATTCAATTCATTAAAATTTTAAAATTTATCATTCTTGAAAAAAAAAAAAAAAAAACTTTACATATATTTTTGGTCGCTTTAACTTTTAAATTAAATCAAGATTATATTCTGAAATGAATGTTTTATTTTTCTCCAATTTTCTTTTATCTAGAGAACCAAAATTAATATACATATAATATCTTTTTCCTCTCTCCTTTCATTTCCTTTAATTAAGATATAAAAAAAAATGTCAGGAGTGAGGACCTTATTTGCTTTGAGTGGACAAAGAAAGGAACAAAGAATTCACTGGTTGGTTAATGTTGCAACTTGCCACTACCTAACATAGATTAGGGTCACGTGACATGAACCTTTAGTCACGTGAAACTCCTTTTTAATTCAGATTAGAAAAGATAACAGGGCACGTGGGTTTTTCATAGTGGATGTCCTTGTACCCTTTTTTTTTTTTTTTTTTTTTCTCTCTGGTCAATTTGGTGGATTTAGGTATTTACTATTTGGGTGAATATAATCTGAAGAAATATTGGAACTGGTAAACAGATATTAAAAATGGAGTATAAATTTTTTGTAATAAAATAATATTTCGAGTTAATTTTTATAAATTTTGTTATATTTATTTTTTTTAATTTAATTAAAAGTAAATCAATTATATTAGGATTAGAAAATTCAAAAATAATAAATAAATTTACATTTATGATATGACCACAAAAATTTTACAGTTATTTTTTTATTACAAAAATTATTTAATTTTAAATATTTTTATTTTTATATTAAATAAATGAGATTGTATAAATTTATCAAATCAAAATTTTATAAAATTAAAAAATATTGACCAAACATAGTCTTAGGGTCAAAATTCAAACTACTATTATTACTCTTGCTTGTAGGATAGGCAAGATACTAAATAGGCAGTAAATGCAAACTGTGTTACCGCAATTATTGCCTGATTTGAACTTTTTATATTGGAAAGCTGCAGCCTGCAGTGCACTTTGAATTTGGATGTATGGCCAGAAAATTAGAAATTTCCACGACTCAAATTTGGGATTTTGCAACAAGACATTGCTTTTAATAGCAAATGTTTTTGAGATTTTTTTTTTAGTATAAATTCTATTAATTAAAGAAAATTAAGGGAAGGTTTATGGGATAAGGAAAATTATTTTTTATACAAAAATTAATTAAATTCTGTTTATTTTATTTTGAAATCGATAATCCAATTTATAATACATGTTTTTAAAACTTTAACACTATGTAAATGAAATAAGATGTTATTCGTATGGACTGTAATTAATATATTATATCATATGTTTTATTAAATATATAATAAATATTAAATTAAACCTGCTAGTAAATATATAAATTTAAAAAATATCAAATTTTATAAAATTTAATTTATTTAACTTTTAATATTTTTTATAAATTAAGACCCTATCTTAACTTCAAATAAGTTTACTAATAATCATTAACCGCATGACCCTAACATTCAAAATGCAAATCTCCTAAATATTTTTATAATTTAGCTATATATTGGATTTCATCCCATATCGCATTTAGTGAAAATTTTTATAATTTTTTGACTTTGTCACTGCTAATAATAATAGATTTTCAAATTTCAAGTTAATAAAATTGGGATCCCTTTTTGGCATTATAGAGAAGTCTCTTTTGGATTTTTTGGGTGACTTTTCTATGTATTATGGAATTAGATAAATGGGATAAAAAATAGTTTAGCTGTATATATGGTTAGGCCACTACTTCAGTAGAATTATGAAGACATTATTATTTAAATAATTGATTTTGTTTTTTAAAAAGAAAGGAAGAAGACAACAAGAATTCCATTAAAGACCATGTGAAAACCATATCTCCAAGTTTCCAACGTCTAATTTAATCCAACATGACTCCATTTTCATGTGGAATTGATTAAAAATTTGAACATCTAATTCCATCACAAAGAGGAATATAGCTTTTGGTAATTTTAAATTTACTAAAATAATGTTTAAATTTCAATAAATATTTTTTATTTAGCATAAAAATTAAATACGTAGATTTAAAGTGTATTTTTATAAGTAAATTTTTTTTAATTAAACTGAAAATTTTGACAAAATTTCATATATTATGTTGAATTTCATAAATTCCCAAAATGAGATGTTGGGGAATGAAATTTTTTTAACAAATTATGAATTTTATAAATGTAAGGTAGGAGGTTAAAAAAAATAAGTGAACTTGAAAATTTTTATTAGTAAAATAAAATTTATTTGGTTAAATTTTTCATTTTTTAAATTAATAATTAATATTTTCTTTTGAAAAATGGTACATATATATGTGTGTGAATTATTAATTATTTTAAAGAACATGTAGAATTTTTTTCATTCTCAACATTAATGAAACTATGGCCCTCTTTTATGGGATTAACTCTTTCAATACTATCTTTGATTGATCTTATAGATTTGAACCCTTTTTTTTTTTTAAATTGAAAAGGAAAAGACAGGATATTTGACGTATGCAAGTACTCCACTAAGAGATGCCATGTGACTTAAAGCATGCTATCACTTATAATGAATTTATTATCAAGAAAAAACAAACTTAGTTAGGACCACAAAGATGGTAACCAATCTTGTGGTTGGATCATGATTTATTACGTGTGCCCTAAAATTATTCATTGGAACAAAAGTTTAATTTAACCCCTAAATTTATTTGTGATATTCAATCAAATTCAAAATGCGGTTTTAGATCAATTTAACATAATAATTTTATTTTAAAACCATCTTAATCCTATTTTAATTGGAAAAAGATCGTGTGTATTACACACTATCTTTAAAAAGTGAGAAATCAATTTTAATAATATAAATAAATAAATAATAAAAAATCCAAATCGCCATGAATTCTTCAATTCTCCAGTTTATAGTTTTCACTACCTATTTCCCACCTTACTGTACTTAGTTGCATCCTCATTCTATTTCTCTTCTTCTCCATTCTTAGCTCCTTAAAACCCCAACAAATGTCAAACCCATAGTTTTTTCATCTCTCTTCTTAACGTTTCATTTCTTTTTTATAGTTCAAAAGATTGACTGTTCTTCCAATTCGCTAAATCCAAATCCAAATTGCATCATTTGTTTTTGTGCTACCATTTGCGAGACCCATTTAAAATCGTCATTCTTGAACTCACCTTCATCTCCAAAGCTTGGATTTGTCACTGATCGTCATCATCGAGAACCAATAGTAGCTCGCTATCTCAACAACAACACTCAAGCGAACCAAAAGCTCTTTCGATCGATGCCGAAAAGATCAAACACTCAGTCTCGATTGGACTTTTGTGCATCAATACACTTTTTGTTAGTTAATATATGCTTTGTTTTTACTTGATGAAAAATCTCAAAAATAAAAGTGAATGAAGATGAAATTTGAAATTGAAATAGGTGTTTGAGAATTGATGCTAGATTTTTATTCATGATGATGATTTTTTTCATTTTAGGGCCTTTTTGTTGATGTCGGATTTTTATTTATGTCGGCGGATAATCTGTGCTCTTTGGATTCCAATTCTTCTTCTTCTTTTTCTTCTTCTTCAAGTGGGTCTTTGGCCAAAGAGGCAAGTTTGATGGCTGTAAAGCGTAATAGATTAAGAGTTTTCAAGGTTGCTCTGACAGTAGTAAATTTATTAGAATTTAGATAAAGTAAGACGTGCTAGTGAAGAAGTGTGATTGAATCACACCACATTTTGGTAAGTGGAGAAGAAGAATTAGGAGATAAGAAAAATAGAATGGTTAAAACATGAATTCTTAACCTTGAGAAAATTCACTTAAAGAAGGAAATCAATTTTGATTTGTAATTATCTTGATCTGTAATTTTTCAGTATTAATTTATATATTAATTAAGGATTTAGGAATTTGATCTCTCCTATTATGAATATAATTTTAAATTAATTAAAATATTCTTTTATTATTTTTAATTGATTATTAATTAAAATATTTTTTTAATTTTTATATGAATTTGACTGCATGGTTTGTACACATTAAACTCAGGGGAAAATTGGACTAAATTATTATTAATATGAAATTTTTGGGTTTAATTGATCCAAAAAATAAATTTAGGCCTAATTAATGTCAAAGATAAATTCAGGAGGCCGTATTTAGCTTTTATCCTTATTTATTGCCATAAATAGTGTTTGTGTGAGCATGAGCACCAATCATTGTCCATCGCATAAGTAAATAGTCAATAAAAAAAAAATTTGAACGAGCTATTGATTATTTAAATTTAAAATTAAAAGTTAATTCTACTCTATATACTTAGATAATTAATTTTATTTTTTATTTTAAATTTAATTAATAAATTTTATAATTTTTTATTTATATTAATATTTACTAATTCTCTTATTTATTGCTATTTATTAATTAAAAAATATATTAAGCTTAATAAAAATTATACTGCTCATAATTAAAAATTAATTAAAATATTTTTTATTGATAGAAAAGATACTCTTTAAAATAAAAATACCATTAGAAATAGTCTAAGTTAATTATATATACCAATAATTTTACTTGGACGTTGTCAAAAGTATCCTTTATTTTAAAAAGAATCTTTTATATAAATAAAGATCATTTTATTTAATTTTAAAATATAAAAAATGAAATTTTTTAAATATAATGAACTCTTTAAATTTTAATTTTTTTTTAGAAATAATAACTGAGGGAATTAAATAATATGTATAAAAAATTATAAAATTTAAAATAAAAAAATGAAATTGACTCTCAAAATATGAAAAATCAAATTTACTTTTTATATTTTTAATTTAAATAATAATAATCTATTGAACTATTAATTTTTTTATTAACTCTTTATTATAGAGAGTTTGAGACATATAAACACTTTTTCTAATTTTTTTCTTTCATCCTTACCATATGTTGATACACAAAATTAAAAAAAAAAAAATTATGTATTTGAGAAAAAAAAAAATTGATCATCTTTTATATTAGAATTACTTGCTTTTTTTTTTGGGAATGATTACTGTATAATCTTTTCATAAATTAATTCATTAATAAGAAATGAAAATACAATTTCACAACCCAAAGTCGTTTTTTCTCTTAAATGGTTACCAAAATTCTTTCTAATTTCTACCATAATTTTTTGTCAAGAGAAGTCCTTTTTATAGACTTCAAAGGAAGAGACGTCTCCCTTAGAAAAGGGTACTCACAAGCACCAATTTACACCTTTATCCATTGACAAGGATCACAACTCTTTTTTCAGAAGTTATTGTTATAGCTTTAACAAAATGTTGCCAGGCCCTTAATTATGACTCATATTTAAATTTATATACATATTTAAATTTATATAATTATATTCATCTAAAATATATACTTATCTAAATATATATTAAGAGTTTGTGTGGTATAAATAATTTTAAAATGAAAATTTCATCTTCATTTGATTAGAAAAATCTTTTTAATATAAAAAGATTCTTGGTTTAATTATTAAATTTTGTTTTGAAAAATCAGTTGGCAATTTTTACACAATTTATTAATATGGCACAAAAAAGCACACTTAATTAATGAATTTGGATTTAGCATAAAATAATTTGAGTCATAAATAGGTGAACTTATTTATAATACACAGAAAAAAATTTAATTATAAATGGATTGACTTGTATAATTTACAACAGAATGCAAGGTCTATCGACAAAAAAAAATCTCATTAATTTATAAAAAAAAAAAATTATGTGACTCATTCAAATTTAACATTTATATAATCTTAATACATTTAAAATTATTTTCAGAAAAATTTTATATTTATATGAAAATTATAATTTTCGGCTATTCAAAATTAATTTATTTATTAATTTCATTCATATTATAAACTATTTAATATTATATTTATATGTGAAATATATAATATATGATTAAATCTCATAAGATTCATTCAATTTATATTTAAATTATTATATTCTTAAAAGTATACATATAATAATTAATTTAAATAAATAAGATATGAATGTAAATTATGGAGAAAATTTTAGATTAGTTACATTTAATTCAAATTTCTTTATTTTAATTGATCTTATATACTTTAAAACTAAAATTAGTTGAATTATCCTTATACACCAATATTTTGACACTATAAGAATTGCTTAATAGAAATTTTAAATGATGAGCTGTACAATAAGGAATAAACTCTTCCTTTTATAAACTTTAAATTTTAAGTCTTTTCGTTCACTTCTTTATATATTTTTTTTTTAAATTAAAAAAAATAAAAAAAAAATATTTTTTTTATATCTAAACTTCATTTGTCTATTTGATATGCAATTAAAAATAAAGTAAAAAAATAACAAAAATAATTTTTTAATACCTAAACTATCCTTATCCCCTACTATTTGATACACACATAAACGGAAAGAGAGAGAGGAAATAGGGCGCATGGCTTCCCCTGCAGCATCTGATCCCTCGCCGTCAGTAGGTACAACCGTCGGTTTCTTTCTCTGTAACTTTGTGTTTTCCTGAGAAAATTTTATAATTGGAGGACTAAGTTTAATTGAAAAATCAATTTTTGCTTGTGGTTGCTGTCACTTGAGAAAGAGAGAGAGACTTTTGAAAGGTATATGGAAGGTAAATATATATATAAAATTAAGGCATATATTTAGTGTGGGAGAATCTGACAATAGACTACACAAACCTGATATTGAAAATTCTTCCAGAGCTAAAATTTTGCTCACTGAACTTATCTTAAAAAGTATTATAGAATATATTTTTAAAAATTAATTTTAAGTGTTTAATGCGAATTATCCAACATCAAAACTTATTTCAATCTTCTTTGATTTTATTCTTATATCAAAATTATCTATGGATTCGCATTTTGCTCAATTTTAATTATATTTTTATTTTAATTTTTTTAAAAAAATTTAAATTATTGTTATTAATTTTTTACTAAACTTATATATTATATTTTGATGATTTTTAAATATTAATCTACAGAGTATATACCAGTAAATTAAAAAAATAAAAAAATATTAATATTTTTTAATATAAATTATAATTAAAATCTACAAAAATATAACAACATTAATAAAAGTAAATGAAGTTATTTTATACAAATTTAAAGATATAATCAAAATAAAGAAATCCTAGTCGTCTATTTTTTTTTTCTCTAAAAAGTTTTATTCTTTTCCAATTATTCCACTTTTTTTTTTTAATTTTTATTTATTTTAATATAATTATGATATGATATTATCTACGAGCGAAACATACATATTATTATTGTACCAACTCAATCACTATGCTAATATAATCTTTTTTCCATCTCTAAAGATTATTATATTTAGAGTTAGAAAATATGATTTATAACTTATAAAATTTATATTTTATTTATTTTTAATCATGTAATTGTTTATTTTTATAAATGGAAATTCCATTTTACATAAAAAAAGACTTTATATTAATTTAGTTTTTATATATATATATATATTTCAGTTTCACAAGCATTTGGTAGTGCAAGATATTTGCCATACCTCAGGATACTTTCTTACATGGCACAGCCTCGTAGCAGATAGCGTCAAAATTAGTTTTTTAATTAATAATAAAATAAAATAACTGTTTAATTTGACCCAGAAAAAAATATTAACTACCTAAATAAAAATTTTATTTATTATATATTTATTTCATAATTTATTTATTTATTCGTCGGCTTCTCTTTGAAAACAGTTACCAATATTCCCCAGAGCGGGAGTGATAAAAGAGAGAGAGAAGCGACGAGAAAATGATACTTTAGATCATAGCCGTGTATTTGAATCTTAACTGTCCGTCTCATCAACGGCGGTGGCTCTTCTCGTGTCTCCGCCGTCCCGATTCCTCGATCTCGCTGATCTCCGGTGAGGTTCTTCTTGTATTGGATTCAAATTCATTCGCCTTTCCATTTGTTTATCTAGAAAATAAAAAAGTTATAGAGAAGAAAATGAGAACTTCGGTAATTTTCATTTGCCTCTTGAGGAAAATTGAGGAGTAATCAATTTTGCAAATTATCGATTCATCCTTTTTTTTACTATCTTGGGAGTGAAATTCTATTTTGAGAAGCATCAACTTGTGTTTTTTTTTCAATAGAATTATATGACAAGCCAAATTCTAAATAATTTCGTGGATTGTTAATTTGTTATGGATGATTTAATTGGGTTATCTGAATTCAAAATTGTTTTTTTTTTTTTTTTCTTTTGGTGAGTAAGTTTGATTTACTTTAATTTTTGGTTTACTCTGTGTTTTCTGTTGAGACATGTGCATAATTGATATGATAGTATTTCTTAATATTTTTTACTCGAATTTTTATTTTTCCTATTAGAGTTGAAATTTTTTGTTTAGATTGAGTGATCTTAAGTTGCTTATTGTTGATTAATTAATTGAAGGACTTATTTTTTTTTATTAATGGACATGACATCATGTGGATAGCACCCACAAGTTCTGTTTTAGAAGGAAAGCACTTTATACATCTACGTTGTTGATGTATTTTTGTTATTTTCCCTGCTTTTTGGCTGAGTATACTTTTCAAGTTGCATTTTTCTGATCAGGTTAGGTGCCTAAGTTGAGATGAAGGTATGTTAGAAAAATTGTAATTTTGGGTTTGCTTTTGTTTTTCTTCATTTTATTTTATTGTTTGTATATTGATATAATTTTTTTTTTGACAATCAAGAGCATAGAACTTCACAAACATGATTGCCAATATGGACTAATATTTGGGAAACCCCAGAATCAGGCCAGCCATATATTCTTGTTTTAGATTTTTGCAGGTTGGTAACTTTCATTTTTAAATTGAAAGGTCTTGCTCGTTTCAATAATTTAGCAGCCATCATCAAAGCAGGAATTTTCTCTCCACAAAGCAGACACATGAAGTTTTGTGTAAATTGATGTTTCAAGTGTTAAATTTTGATAATATTTCCTTTGGTCATTTCTCGCTTTGTGGGCATGTAATTTGGTTTAGTTTCGTGGATTACTTTTTCCTTTTTGTTGTGACTTTTAGTTTCTTGCTAAATCTTTCTGATGACTGTTGTTTCTTTCAATTAGCCAGCATCAGCAGTTGATGTCTCCAATGTAGCAGTTTCACTGAGTCTCTGCTTCATTGCTGCAATCATTCCAATGTGATAACTGAAGAAGCATTTCGGATTTCATTTTTCTTGATTATGGTTATGATCAATGTAACATTTCCTCCACGTTCATTGCTGGCATTTGAGATTGGCGTCTGCTTGAGAGAGAAGCTCTCTGCTGCTGCCATCTCTGCTGCAGGCTCTGAGATATACAGCTTTTCCTCTTCATTCCATGTGTCCTGATCTGGACCACTCTGAACAACAAGATATGGCAGTTGCAAATTTTAGAGGAGCCCTTGGTGGTGAGTATTGTGGCAATAAGAGATTGGAAAAAGAACCTTCTGGAAGGAGGCGTGTATTTGTTCAGACTGAAACTGGCTTTGTTTTGGGTATTGAATTAGACAGGAGTGACAATGCCCATACTGTAAAGAGAAAATTACAGCTTGCGCTTAATGTCCCAACTGAGGAAAGGTCATTGACTTTTGGGGATACAGTGTTAAAAAATGATCTTAGTACAGTTAGAAATGATTCTCCACTTCTTCTCACCAAGAATTTTATGCACAGAAGCTCATCTACGCCATGTCTTTCACCTACTGGGAAGGATCTTCAGCAGAGTGACCAGAGTGGTCCGATTGAGATATTAGGATTTTCAGTTCATTTTGCCACAGTAAAAGAACTAGTAAAAGAAATTGTGAAGGCAATGAGAAATGGTGTTGATCCAAGTCCTATTTGCAGTGGACTTGGAGGGGCATACTATTTCAAAAATTGCCACGGTAAAAATGTTGCTATTGTTAAGCCCACAGATGAGGAACCATATGCCCCTAATAATCCTAAAGGTTTTGTTGGCAACACTCTGGGGCAGCCAGGCCTGAAACGTTCTGTAAGGGTAGGGGAGACAGGTTTCAGAGAAGTAGCAGCTTATCTCCTTGACTATGATCACTTTGCTAACGTGCCCCCAACTGCCCTTGTGAAGGTCACCCACTCAATATTCAATGTTAATGATGGGGTGAAGGGAAATAAGCATCAACAGAGGAAGCAGGTCAGCAAGATTGCATCATTGCAGCAGTTTATACCTCATGATTTTGATGCCAGTGATCATGGGACTTCAAGCTTTCCTGTCGCTGCTGTCCACAGGATAGGGATTCTGGATATACGGATATTGAACACAGACAGACATGCTGGGAACCTTCTGGTCAGGAAGCTTGATGGAATTGGAAGGTTTGGTCAGATGGATCTTGTTCCAATTGATCATGGCCTTTGCCTTCCAGAAAGTTTGGAGGACCCATACTTTGAGTGGATCCACTGGCCACAAGCATCAATTCCTTTTTCTGAGGATGAGCTTGAATATATTAATTATCTTGACCCCTTTCAAGATTCTGATATGCTTCGAAGGGATCTGCCCATGATTCGAGAGTCATGCCTCAGGGTCTTGGTTATTTGCTCAGTTTTCCTCAAGGAAGCAGCAGCTTTTGGTCTCTGTCTTGCTGAGATTGGAGAGATGATGAGTAGGGAGTTTCGAGGCCATGAGGAGGAGCCAAGTGAACTTGAGCTTATATGCATTCAGGCAAGGAATCTGTTAGGAGAGACAGAATATCATTCTTATGAGGTGAAAACAGGAAATGGTGGGGAGTTTCAGTTTGATATTGACTGTGAGGAGTTAGATTTGACTTTAAATGTGGGAGACAAATTGGAAATGAATCCTCTCACGCCCGGGTCAAGAGGTGGAAATGGCCAACCTCCTCTGTCTAAGCTGGTGGAGAGTTTGGAGGAGGAGGAGGAAGTTGAAGACTCTGAAGGGAATACATTAACTTTAAGCACGGATGAGTATGCCAACCTTACACAGGACCGAGCTGCAACTGTTTCAAAGATGTCAATGTTATTGAAAAGCATCAATATTGGTGAGAAGAGTTGGCGAGATGAGGGTGCAATGATTAAAAGTGGGTATTTGGCTGGTATATCATCTGGAAATAGGAGTGTGAATGAGCAGCTTCATGCAAGTTCTAGCTTTGTGAAGCTGGCTGATCTGACTGAACGGGAATGGATACAGTACATTGACCATTTTCGGAAGTTGCTCTGCCCAGCTTTTGCTAATCGTAAATCAGGGACGGTCGGTCAGAGGCATAGACAGAGGCTTGGGACATCATGCCAGTTTTGAGAGTTGGATATAATGGATATTGTAAATATGGAAAATGGAAATGATAACCTTTGAAACCAAAAATATGTAGGTGAGTTGGTTGACATGGTTATTCCTCAGGATGATGGAGATAATTTATGATTTAGAATAATAATGGCATCAAAACTTTTTGATGGTAAAATGCAGTTATCAGTGGCTGGAGGTGAGGACTAAGTTCTTGTTCATTAAGATGTAATCTCCGTCTTCTATTTTCGTTTTTGGTTGAATTGCTTTGTGGTTAGTTTTGAGAGTGTTGAACATAAAAATTATGTAGGAATAAATAAGACATGTATAGGCATGATTGTCTCATAGGAGGTGCAAACTAGACAGATATTGGGTATTTGCTATGTGCTTCCTATCATAGTTAAGAGATGACAATGTAATGCATGTATTGCCCTGTTGGTATTCGGTGTCTAATGTATGTGATACCTTGTATATGTCACTTGTATTCAAATCAATAAACATTGGGCAATTTTTGGTGGTTTTAATTACATTTTCAATTGATGATTATGCTATATATGTATTGTTAATGAGAATACTGATTAATGATAGTGTTTTTGTTGGGTGTTGCTAACTTATCCAAATTTTTAATATTCCTTTCGACCTAGGCAGTCTTTGTCCTTGCCCATCCTCTCCCATAGGATGTTTATCATGATTTATATGTATGGATTTATCACATTTATTGATTTTGACATGTTCTTGGACTTGTGCATTTGTTGTTATATAGCAAGGTGTATAATTGGACTAGAGAACCAAGAGGGACCATGATATGATGATATAACAGAGTGATCCTTGTCTTCTTGCTGATTTGATTGGTCATATGTTATTAGTGAACAATAGTTGTTTGGCACCCAAATGAAATTGATTATTCTTAATTGTAGATTTTAATATTTATAAATGAATTTTCATATTTGAAATTAAATAATTTAAAATATAAAATTTAATTAAATTTTATATAATTCAATTTTGAAATAAATTTTAAATTGAATTTTGAAGTTGATTAACTAAAACCATATACCATAAAACCATATACCATAAAATTGAAAACGAATCTTTATTATTTTTTAAAAATGTTTGAATCTATTTAAAATGTTTATGAAATGCCGTTTTAAAGTTAAAAAAATAATAAACGAATTTTTGAGTGTTTGACAGATTAATTTCAAATATCGTTTTGAAATTTAAAAACAAAAAAAAATTAAACTAAACATATCAATTTTTTTTAATACGGCATTTTTAAAATTTTATTTTCCAAAATAAATTTTTCATCCAAACACCCTCTCTTTATCGATTCCAAGCAAGAATGAATTCTACAACTACGGCAGCTTTAGAATGTTGATCCATCCTTCAAACCAACTTGGTGGTTAAAAATAGATGTCTCGTTAGTCTACCTGGAAACCTTAATCTAATCATCGATTCATTTGCCTGTATTTGTGCATCAAATTCTATCATTTTAGTACTGAGTTGACAGAAAGATTAGGAGCAGGAAACGAGAAATTAAAAGGGGTGGGACAACAATTTAAAAACACTACTACTGAAATCAAAGAAAATTTCTGGTCATTTTAATTGCTCTGTTTTATGCTCGCCATCTGACTCAACTCCACTTGCTGATGCTCTATCCTGCTTACAGCTCGCGAAAAATCTCGACTGGCAAAAGACAAAGTCTCTTCCTTCGTAAGGCGCCTTTGTTTTATCTTCAGTATAGCCTGTGAAACTTCTCCAATCGAAGGCCGCTTCCTTTGAGATCTTTGCAAGCATTTATGAGCAACGGCAGCTAGTTCTCTTACTTCGTCAATGTTGCACTCTCCAGCAAGTTTCTTATCTAGTATTTCATCGACACCATCGGGGCTCATAGCAGCCTTTGGATAAAAAAAAATTGAAGGGGAAAAAAACAATATTATGCTTCAGACCAATGCAATGGAAATTATAGAAAGAAAGAACGTTATGGGTGAGGGCATCACACTCACAAGATTAATATATTCCATTAGGTTTTGCTGTGGGTGGATGGCTGTAATGAGTTCAAAGATGATAATGCCAAAACTGTAGATGTCACTCTTCATAGTGAACTTGTTTGTGGATATGTACATCGGGTCTATGTAGCCATAAGTACCTTTCAAACCAGAATTTCGCCCATCATATGCCTCTTCCTTTGAAAGTCCGAAATCAGCAACCTAACATGAAGGTTACCATCGAATCATCATGAAAAAAGGGCATAAAACTCACAATCAAGTTATCCTTCCTAACTATTAATTTCCCTGTCATTTATACACTTAAAATTGAAACCTTAAACAGCATTCCAGATTTGAACATACTTTACTAGTATTTCAAAAATTAACATCAGAAGGTACCTTACCTTAGCTCTCATTGATTGGTCCAACAATATGTTGGCAGATTTCAAATCACGATGTATTACTGGTGGGATTGCCTGTTCCAAGAAAATATCAATTTGAATATATACACGTGTACACATGCAGCATTCCCACAAATGAATTATGAAATTAAGTAATTAAGCCTACCCCTTCATGAAGATATTCAATTCCATGTGAAATATCTAGAGCAATTTGAAGCCTTTCTCCCCAACTCAAAATTAGTTCTTCATCTGGGAGCAGGCACAGCAGCATGTTCATTTTTAAAGGATCAAAAATAAGGAAAAAGCAACTGAAATTCCCATCTACATCGTATGGTATGAAAAGGTATAATACTCCTAAGTCAGATCTAGTCAGAAGTTTCTGAATATACACCTAAAATTCAAATAGTCAGAAAAAACACACACACAAATGATGCATGATGCATTTAACAAATGGCAAGCATTAATAAGGGATTGTTTGGTATCAATGGTATCAATGAATTCCATAATATTTGAATAAATTGATTTGTAAATGCACATTTGAGGTGTCGTATGGATGAAATTCATTTGGAATTCTAAATTTTTAATTCTATGTAATTGGTTAATTGAGTAAGGCCAAAAGCTATTAATGCTAATGAATTCTAAGCTCAAGCTAGTAAGGCTACATATTAAGAATGAATTCTATATTTAATTCAAATATGAAAACCATTTACAAATGACCCATTTTTTTTTTAATGAAATTCATTTGCAAATCAGATGAATTCTTTGTTCATTTATTCCAAACACTATTTAATAGTTAAAGAATATTCAGGAAATATCCTTAACCATCAAAGGCAGATAAATGATAAAAACATTGTTTTCCTTTAGACAAAAATTGGATAAGCCCATATTTGAAAAGAAGAAATTAACTTGCCCTTTGATGTAAATATTTCAATGTGCAAAATGGTATTGGCAAATCAACAATATATAATATGTAGATAGCCTTCATCAATGTATATTAAATATCAACACAAGGCAATTAGCACACAAGTGATATGAGAAACTGTGCCATCATATACAACATTTCTTCCTGTTGGAGGCATATTTCAATACCCAAAAAAAAAAAAATTATCAGCACCCCTCAAAACAAACTTCAGCATTTATTTTTGGAATCGTCAAGTCCAAGTTAAATTACATGGTGAAATCCTAAGAGAGAAGCAAATACCCTGGCGTCAAAAATTATTGTAAATTATCAAGCAGCACAATTTTAGTAACAGATAATGATAGCCAATGACCAGAAAGAGTGATGCAACTTTAATCAAGAAATCATCCTTTCACATAAGTTGGATAGATACCAAAATAAGACAAGGTATAACAATTCAAATGCATTGGGAGGGGGGTGAGGGGGGCGGGGCGGTTGTGGTGTTGAGCTTACTGTATAAAAGGTTTGCCAGGCTCCCATTACTCATGAACTCATAGATCAACATTCGTTGACCTTTATCAACACAATATCCCAACAAATTCACAAGATTCCGGTGATGCAGCCTTCCCAGTAGAGATACCTGCAAAAGTACCAAGCTGAAAATTGAAAACTCAACATGCTTTCTCGGAAATGCAGAATATAGAATGTGCTTGAAGTTCACAGAGAGTTTATAATTACAAAAGCAAAGCTGGGAATACACAAATAGCAGCAAATGGCATATTGAACCTTTCATCATGTTATTTATATAGTTCCTCACTGTCCAAAATCTGCATAAGTATTTCTATTAATGGATTCCTCTACAATTAATCTAATGATCATAAACATAACAAATTTCAATAGTCTTTATAATGAAGCAATAGACCATCTTATTCCTAAATGCTCTTGTGACACTTTATCTATTCTAATAATGGATTGAAATGTTCTAAATAATATGTGTTGAAAAGTATAAAGAAACAAATAGCCCCTCCAACTCATCAAACTGAAAAGACCTGTATGGTTAAAAGATGTAGCATAAGGAGGTCACTCCACTAGTACCTTAGTGAAAGTTTTGTTATTCTAGCTCTTACCTCTGTTTGAAACTCTTTCTCCCCCTGCTTTGAATTAGAAGCAAGAACCTTCACAGCTACTACTCCACCAGGCATCACAGCTTTATATACAGGACCAAATGAACCTTGTCCCAGAATAGTTGTAAAATTTTGTGTCGCTTTCTGAACATCCCTGAAAAAGAAAAATTAATAACTTCTGCGATTAGATAAAGGATTTTAAAATTCTGCATGCAATATCCATTTAGCTTGTCAAAAGCTGGAGGGTAAATACTCCAGACCCTGAAGTAAAGTCTCCTCTAAAACCGGAGGTTATTTACCTTCTTCACATCAGCCCTCCGGTTACTAAGACTAAAGAGAAAAATAAAGAAACTGGAAAGTATCTATAAAAGTGATTTTAGAATCAAATGCAGGAAATTGTCACAGTATCATATGTTACACTTTTGCAAGTGACGCTTTGTACAGAATGTCAATATAACATGAATCAGAGCACAACTTCCCTTTTTTTTGGGTTTTTTCCTTTTTTCCCCTTGTTATCTAACTAGATGATACAAAAAAAAAAAAAAAAAAAATTCCTAGAGGGGAAAAATGATGGGAAGAGAGAGAGAGAGACAGAATGCTATGCTAACTTCAATGTAATTCCAACTTCTTTTTCCACCACTTATCATTTGTCAATGACCAGAATGCTTTTGATAGCCAACTGCTAGATTGACTACGAATGCAATCTTTTGAGGAGTATTAATCTGCCAAAAGCACTTTAATAGTTCACTCACTTAGCTTTGTGTGTCTTTCCAGGTTTTGAACCATACCACATATCAAATTGCATAACTTCTAAAATGCATCAGAATTTTTTCCCCTAACAGCCTGTGGCATACAAGCTTACAAATAATCATTTCTAGTTTCTAAAACAAATGATTCACATAAATTTTATGCAGTTAATATGGTTGTTAGGGTCAATTTCATCATATGTTGCAATTGATACCAAATGAAAATGAAACTACTTATGGAATGGGCTATATTTTCACAACGCATATATTTTAATTTTTATCACCCAAAGATGGCTTTCAACAAGAAATACAATGAAAAAATAGACCTATATGCAGTTATTATCAATTGAAGAATCCAGTAAGGATGAACTGAACCTAATATGTACAACAAAAACAAAAGTTGCTTACAATTTAGAGATTTACATACTTGTAAGAATATCTAAGTATGCCTGATGCAGATGTAAACTGATCTTTACTGTGTTTATTCCACCAGAAAAACTGAAAACTTTTATGAGGTTGTTCTGATCCCTGAATGATTACGGAATTTGCTAGTGAAGCACTAAAGTCAGTGCTTGTCCCCAAGCCATTCGTACGAATGGGAAGAGTTGTAAGATTACGCTCATTTGCACATCGTTGGAGATGAGCACTGTTCTTGTACCACTTTATGCCAAAAAATATCAATGTAGCTATCAAGATACCAAGAGCCAAACCAACAGAGACTCCTATAATAACCAAATCACTTTCATGAACCATTCTTTGGTCTCTTTTGGAATTCGGACAATGAAAGCATTTTGTGGTTGAAAAGTTCTGCAGGTTTACTGTCCTGAATGAACGAATCATGTTTAACTTAAAAAGAATTTTCTCCAAATATGTAAAAAATTGCAAAGTACAGAAGAAAAATTTATATTTTTACATTTTCCTGCATGTTGAACATATATGCGAAACAAAAAAATACTGATGCAATTGTCTGTAAGCACACAAAATGCTATTCTTTTGCTAAATGCCATAAGCTGAGAAACAACATGTAATATAACAGGTCATTGTAATAAAGCATCTGTTTTCAAGGAAAAGAAACATATAAGGTTCCTTAATTAAGAAATCCCAACAAATATACATATTTATATTACAAAACAAGATGTAAAAGAAGGGGATTAAAGACAGAGTCCAAAAATCAATTCACTCATAAGTCTCAGTTCGCAGGACAACAATATAATTTGGAAAAAAAGGAGGACGACTACAACAATACAAGCAAATTTCTGCAACAATATCCTCAAAACATAAAATTTCAGTTGAATCCTGATGAGATGGTATTTTTATAACATAAGATTACCCCAAGTTATGCCAGCCCTTCAACATTGTAGCCTCTCCTATAAACTCTTCAAGTTTTTAGAGGTTTTAGAATGCCCCAGAAGTATCAGAGGCAATGATAACAAAGCTATTGATCATACAACTTACGATCAAATACAAAAGCATTTTTTTCCAAATGCCAAGAAGGTGTAATTGCCATATCTTTAGAAAGAGAGCCACAAATTGTCCTACAGAACAAAAAAAACTGGCAAAAATATTCTTCATCTACAGAATGGCCATTTAGCGTGAAAGCTAAAATTCGATTGTAAGCAATATATATATAATTCATCAAGATTTCAAATGCCCACAAAACTCCAATCTTCTACACATGTACTCTGATCATCAAAACTACCGAATCAACAACATAATAACCAAATAATATCCAATGGGTTCTCTCAAAACTAAAAAAAGAACAGTAAAAAACCATCCAAAAAGCAAAAACCCACAAAAAAAAAGTTAACAAAAACCAATCAAAAAGCACAACTAAGCAAAATTTACTTCATATATAAACATTGACAGAACAACTTACCTCAAAGACCAGTGATCAGCATCATCTGTATACACCTTACATGTCTTTTTAAGTTTCAATTAACTGTAAATAGACAGAGAAAGAAGAGAGAGAGAGAGAGAAACTGAAGAAACAGATATGATGAGTTGACAGTCGTATTTGGGGGGCTAAATTGAGAGGGGAAAAAGAATATAGAATGGTGCAATTGGTCAATTTAAAGGAATGATTTTTAGTTGGGACTAATAAATAACATCACTAATTATCAAAAAAAATAAAAAATAAAAACATGTATTGGGCCGTTATTTATGGTCTTTGGTAGTTCTTTGGGGTGTCACGTAATAATAACAATATGCGTAGACCTATCCGCCATTAAACCATTTGCTCTGCCTTTATTTTTCTCGTCTTTGATTTTCTTTCGACTGATACATTTAACTTCTTTTTTTTATTTATTTATTTTTAAGTATTGGTGAAAGAAATTTGGATTGATAATATATAAACCTTAATATGCACTCTTAAGTAATCTAATTTTTTTGAGTATTTGATATTTATGTGATATTTGATTAAATTAAAAATTATATGTTAAAATTTTAAATATTTAATTTTAAATATTAAATGAAATAAGTAATATAATTTTTAAATTATAAAAATATTTAAAAATTTAATTATTTATTATATTCAGTGTCATTTTAAATTATTTTTAGTTTAATTGAAACTTTAAGATAAATATTAACAAACTTAAAATAATTAAGTATAAAAATTTTTAATTTTAAGTGTTGAATAATATTAATTTATAAATTTACACGCCAATAAAAAATAATTTTTTTTTCTAAACGAGTTTAATAACGCACTACCGTACTGAATTTATACTATGATTAATAAGTAAAAAAATAAATTTTTTACTAATCAAACTAACTCTCAAAATTTTTATATTTACTAAAAATATAAGTGCACTTAGTCATGCAACTTTTGTAATTGATATCATGATTATAATATTTTTTTAATTGTATTTAGATTTTTTTTTTTTATCAATTTACATTGCAAATAATTTTTATGATCTTATTAAATGTTGGTCATTTATATAGAAATTAAGAAATTTATGAGAAAGATATATATTTTTCTTGATTGAGCTTTTATAACTGTTAAAATCCATTAGTAGATTGAAGATTGAATGATTCCAGGTACATTTTATTTAGCATAATGAAAGTGTATATATATGGATTTGGTTAATTAGGGCAAGTTAATTTTTTTTTCAAGGAAATGAATTCAAGGTAAAATTAAAAATATGGGTTAGAATGAATTAGGTAAAATTAGGAAATGTTTACAAATGGAGATTCAATTTTGTCAACTAAATGATGAGTTGATGGCTGTATGACCTAATAATGGTTTGGTTGGTATATACTAATAAAAAAGGATAAGAAAAAAAAATGGCAATGATTTTTTTTTTTTAAATAAATTATATTTTTAATCAACTGACGAAGAAGATGGAAATTGTCAAATGAGCTTAGTTTTAAGAGCAATTCATAGCGTTTCTTCTTGACATTATCCAAGGATCTAAATTCAGTGTTGTAGTGCAATAATAATAAAATATATATAAATGATTATTATATAATTTAATTTTTTAATAAATTTATTTTCATATTTTAAAAAAAATAATTTACTAAATCATCATATAATAATTTTTTAAGACCAAAATTATAAACTCTCTCATAATATCATTATAAAAATATTATACTCCTACACTTTGTGGCACACTACTTTAACAATAATTGCTATAATTTTACCATAATTTAGCTTAATTATTAGATAAAAGTTATAACTTAACTATTGGGTAAGAATCCCTATTTAACTATTGCGCATGAACTAATTATATACTTAGGCAAAAACTATAGAACCTCTCATTTTATATTCATATTCATAATATTACTCACTCTCAATTTTAACTCAATAAGAATCTCACTCAACTAGAAATAATATTAAAATAAAAATTTTATTCTATATATAAAATAATCTTTTCTCATATATAAATTCAATTTTTTTTTCAAATCTCATTAAAATTTTGAGTCATAATCTTAATAGTCTACATTTTAATTTAAAATCTCATAATCATGCAATGTTTAATAATTTTCACCTTACCTCAAATTCAAATATTTATCCCTTAATTCAAAATTTTTTAATGCATTCTTATATTCAATCATCAAATCTTCATGCTTGATTTAGAGTTCCATCTCAATCAACACTTTTCAATAAACTCATTTTCATTATAATCCAAGCTACATTGGTTGAAAAATTATTATCATCATCATTAATTTTCAACTTGTCTTTTATCTTCTCTTGTAATATTTTTAAATTATTCAAGTCTTTTTTTTTTTTTTTACTTTGATCTTCTTCTCTTTTTACCTTGTTTCTTCCATCATTCACTGACCAGTAGAAGAATTAAAATTGAGATGTCTTTCCTCTTCATCATCCTCTTAATACAAAAATCTAAATTTTAATATTTTTATTTTTTTTCTAAAATAACTCTTAAACTCATAACAAAAATAAAAAATTTTGATATCACTTGTCAAGTAAAATAAAAATTTTAAGCATAATAATAAGAAAAAAAAAAGCATAAATAATTTTTACGTGGTTTACTTAAAAGGAGGATATATTAAATCATCATACTATAATTTCTAAACCGATAAAATTATAAATCCTTTCATAATATCATTACAAAAATATTCTACCTATATACGTTATAGCACACTACTTCATTAATCATTACTACTATAATTTTATTATAATTTAGCTTATAATTAGACAAAAGGCACAACTCAACTATTAAACAAGACTCGAACTCAATTATTGAGTAAGTGTCAATTGTATGATTGAGTAAAAATCATAAAATCTCTTTTACAATACTACTTTTATTTATAATGTTACTCACAATTATTCCTAATTTAATAAGGATCCTCATGATTGAGTAAAATTCATAAAATCTCTCTCACAATACTCCTATTTATAATATTACTCATAATTATTCTTAACTCAATAAAGATTCTCACTCTTATTAATTATAATGTTAATTATTATTTCTCTCTTATAAAATGATCAAATACACTAAGTATGCCCTGACTTTTCAAAAATATATTAACTACTGGCTGATGAATATCTCATTATATTAGTACTTCATTTTGTTCAATTTTATCGTTAATTAATTCTAAAATGGTCAACAATGACAGTAAAAAGATAGAAATATTATTGCAAAATAAGATATACATTTCTCATTCTCACTATTAAAAAAAAAAAAAATCGAGAAATTCTTAACCACATTCAGAGTAAATTTTTAGGAAATTTTTTTTCCTCATTGCCATCCCTACTGTTCTATAAAAGAAAAAATTATTGTTTGCTTCGAAGGAATTGACTAATTGTTTGAAGAGTAATTTGACAGACTCGAATTAATTTCAACTGTTGATTTGACTGATTGCTATAATTGATTTTATTAGATTGATTGAGATTTGCCACTTTAACTTCATTTTCTTTTTACAGTCACTTAGAGAATGTCTGTTTGTAACAGTTACCTTTTATTAAGATAAATTTATCTACATACCAGTTAGAGTACTGTACAGATGAATATGGTGAAACTCTCTGGAAAACCATCCTCATTACATGTTAAAAAAAAATACTACACTGAGCTTTTTAGTCAGTTGGCAGTGTTTTCATTAAGTCATCTCATTAATTACTTAATTAATTAATAAATAATTATAAAAATACATAAATACCCTCTAGTGGACTTTAACACATTTAGACCTCTAAAAGAACTTATAAATCAAGCCTACTTACTTTTTGATGTAAATAAAATATAATATTAATGAATTTTTAATTTAATTTAATAATATTAAAATTATTTTTATAATCGTAAAGTTTTGAATTTCAACTTATTCGAATATATATATATATATATATATATTCAATGAAATTACGCTTTTGTCAATCTCTCTCCCTTAGCAATTTTCTGATATTTGCCTCCTAATTGTATGGAAATTGACAAAAATGAAAAAAAAAATTGTTAATTTTACAAATTATAGTATCACAATATTAAGACAAAGATGAGAAGAACAGTGATCCAATGTGCTTGTCAATTTCTATGACATTTCTTAAATTTATACATTTATATATATGTACATATATTAAGTGCTGCTCTCTTTTTGTTTGATTGATTAGGACAAAAGTGATCTATTTTTATTTTTTTTGCATTTGATTGAAAAAAAAAAGTGATTTTACTAAATTGCTTTCACTTTATAGATTTGACAATTATATTATATAATGAAACTTTTGTTCTTGTACATATATAGAAATGCAACTTTGAAAAACATGAAACTTGAAATTTTACCACTAAACACCACATTTGGACCCACTTTGACAATTTAATAAGAAATGGTCATGGCTTATTTACAATTATCAATTTTTAGCCCTATTCACAAAAAATAAAAATTATTTTTTAATTTTATCAAAAAAAATTTATTTAAATAATTTCACAAAATATTTTTTATATTTTTGCAATTCTACTATCGATTTAATTTCAAGTGAAATTAAGCCTAAATAATAGATTAAACAGGTAATATTCAAAATATAGTATTTACTAGTTTCAAGATAATAATTCATAATAAAATGTTTAAAAATTAGATTAAAAATATAAAATAATAGATTAAAATAATATATTAAATTGAAATTTGAAATTTGAAATTTTTTAAAAATTCTTATCTTATTCTTTTTCATAATTATTTTACTTGTTTTATGAACAAATATTTATGACATCTAATTTTAATTGTGTTTTTTTTTTACATATTAATTGATATTAATAATTTTGATAATCATTTAAAATTAAGTAACTATTTTTAAAAAATATAGTGAGAAAATAAAATATATATTTCTTATTTTATTTTAACTAGAATGTACAAGAAAATATTATGAATTTTTTTATGCTATTTAAGGAAAGTAATTTATTGAAAAAGAAAATAATCTAATTATTATGGGTTAATTATATTGACATCCCTATATTTTTTCATATTATACTAATACATCCCTATATTTTTAAAATTATACTAAAATATCCCTTTATTTTATCACCATTATATAACGACGTCATTCCGTTTATTTTTTTTTTTCAATTTTTACGTTAGTCAAAATACAAAAAGTCAAAATTTACTTAAAATATTTATATTAATACCAAAAATACTCTTATATTTACCCATACTCATCTTCTTCCTTTCTTCATTTCATAATTTTTAATTTCTTCAAATTTCTACTTTAAATCCCTAAAAATAATTTCTCTTCTTTAATTAAATCCCCAACACTTCTTTAATTAAAAAATTTATGTTAATATCAAAACTTTATGATCTAAAAACTGGCCTCTATAAAACTCAGCTCTGAAAAATTCAGCTTTGTTAAGTGTTAAAAAAAAAAAATCAAAAGCCCAAATTTTTGTCTCACTGCGCTCCTGCTCTCTCTCCTGCTCCAGCTCTTCCTCCCGCTCCCACTATCCCTCCTACTCCTACTATGCCTTCTACCATCGCTACAGCCTCTGTCTTCGATTCTGTTGTTGCTGCAGCCACGAACACTACCAAAGCTGCTGTTGCAACCAAGGATGCATCAATCGCTGCTAAAGCTGCTTCCTAAAAAGGCTTGGGTGTAGCTCAGCTTGAGTGTTTAAGGCTCTAAGAAAGATAGAAGAAAATTGCAGAAACTAATCAAATTGATTCTTTTTTATCTTCAATCCCAAATCAAGTTACATGTATTCAACCCGATTAAAAGTTTTCCAGTTCAGTTTGGCACTGTGAGCTATGGTGTACCAATAATCAATTGTAGTGGGTTTTTAGATTTCGACTAGGGGAATAATCGTGTTGTTAAGCGGATTGAAAATGGTGGGTTTGCTGAGTATAATAGGAGTGACAATTCTGTTCAATTTTTGTTGAATCCACACATTTTTAGAGCTCTAGATATGAATGAATTAAAGTGAATTGACAACCCCACAATCAAACTTGAAATTATCTGGGCAGTCAAAGCTTGAATCGGATATAGAGGAGATGTCCTCGCGGACTTCAAAGAATTGATCCTCGTGGGTAGTTCGTTAATAGCAGTGGATTTGCATGTATCAAGATTAAACAGCGGTGGACAAAATAGAGAAAGATTGAACAATTGATGGATTTGTATGTGTTAAGATATTTGATTTTGGTATCCATAATAAAAGAGAATGAGATTTTGTTTTGAATATTACAGAGTAGAGAGAGAGGAAAGGTATGTGAACTTGGTTTTTGTTTTTTTATGATTTCTCAAAGCGAGAATGACGTTAGTTGAGAAAAGGGGATTCCGGTGTCATACCTCATAACTCTTTTCTTCAATTATTTACTACATTTTGTATATAATATTGTGATTGGGTATTATATTTGCTAGGGAAAAATTCACCCAAAAGTATGATAGTTTGATTTTTTTTTTTTTTACAGTCTAGTAATGAAAATTTTGATGGTGTATATTGATGGTGGATAATGGTGGTTATAATGGACAGTGGTGATGATGGTGGACAGTGGTGGTGGTGGTACCAAGTTAGAAAGTGAGTGAATTTAAAGGTTAGGGAGTGAGTTATATTAAACGAGTGGCATGAGAGTAAAAATTAAAATGAAAATGAGAGGTATTATGAACTTTTTATATTAATTTAACAGATTTTTTAACAGAAAGATCTCAAATTGTAACAGTGGTAAAATAGATGGGTGTTTTAGTATAATTTTAAAAGCATAGGGGCATATTAGTATAATATAAAAAAATATAGAGGTATCATTATAATTAACCTATTTATTATTTATTATTAATTTTTAAATATATATAAGAAATTTTAGCATATTAAGTATAATGATAATTTTGTTAATTAATAAAAAGTTATTAACAATTATTATTCTAACTCTAATAATTTATGCTTTTATAATAATAACACCAAGGGTGATGATATTGCTAGAGCAAAAGTTGTTATGCATGGAGAAATTAACTTTTTAGTTTATAAATTAATATATTTGTCCTTTATTAACTTTAAAAGTACTTGCCTTTTATATTTGTATCAAAATAAAATAATTGACTATTATTTCTTTCTTTGTTTTTTAAACTGAGTTCCATATAAAAAAAAAAATTTTTGATTTTTTTTAATAGAAATAATTGATTCTTAAATTTATATTAAAATTATTAAAATTATTTATATTTTGATGTTGGTTTTAAAAAATTATATACATTTGAAATTCATATAAAAAAATAATAATATATATTTATCGATTTATATTTTTTTGGATGATATAATTTATAAATTTGTTAAATGATGATATAGTAACATTATCTAAATCACTAATAATTAAAAAATATATTTCATATTTTATATGATTCAAGATGCAATAAAAATATAAAAAAAAAATAGTATTTTAAGTAGTAAAAAATTAAGAGAAAAAAATATGGACTTAAGAGGAAAAGAAACTAAAACAAAGTTTTCATCAATATTTACATGCAAAACAACAATAAAAATAATTTTAAGAATAATAGATTTTTATTTTTAAAGGCAAAAATATTTTTATTATAAAAATAATTCAAATAAATTTGATTCAATTTTAAGAATATTATAAAAAAAACAAATATATCTTACAGAATGTAGTTTGAAAAAAACGAAAGAAATAATAGTCAATTATTATATTTTGATAAAAAGAAAAGGCAAATACTTTTAAAATTAATACAAAGGCAAATATGCCAATTTATAAATTAAAAAAAAATGAATTGCACTAAGCGTAAAAATTTTTCCTCTGGCTAAAGGAGGAAACCAAATTAATCAAACCGATTAAATTGATTAAATCAAATTAAAATTAATAATTTCATATCTATTTAATTTATTTTCAATTTGAAAATAGAGTAAATTAATGATTCGATTTGATTTATGGTTTGAATATTTTTTTTGATTTTAAATCGAACTGAATTGAAGTATATATATATATATATATATATATATATATGGTTTTATGTTATATACACCTACATATTTTTTTTAATATAATATTAATTTAAAATTAAAAAATATCATTAATGAAAATTAATTAAAAATAAATAAAAAATTTAATTTTTGAGAAAAAAGATAAATTTTAAATGTGTTAATTAATTAATTAAATACATTTTTTGTTATATATTATACTATTTTCGAGTGTTCTTTAACACCGATATTTTATCGGTATTTTTTTTAAATTTATAATAAAATAATGACGATTTAAAAAATATATTTAATCTAAAATCGATAAACTAAAAGCGATAAATTCAAATCAAATTGATAATTTAATTATAATAATAATTTAATTTAATTTAAAAAAAATTAATTTACTTTGATAAAATTTTCAAATTCAACTGATACCATCCTAGTTATCGCAATATCATAGCCTTAATGCCATCTAATATTAATAGTATTATTATATTCCTCAAAGATATACGTTAATGATAAAAAAGAAAAAGATGAGACTTGGATAAATATATCATCTTTAAATGCTCTCCATGTGCATAGCACCACTAAAACCTGGTGCTCTAAGAAAAAAAAACCGTCAATAATGGTTCAAATCTTATTATGGTATGTAAATATTAATTCGTGAAATTATTTTATTAGAAAAAAATTAAATCTCAATAATTTGCGATTTGAAAATATTAATTTGAATGTTAGATAAATTTAATAATTGGAGAATATTTCAAAAGTTAATGAATAATAATTTAAATACTAAAAAAATTAATAATTTTAATTGTCAAAATGAAAAATGTTAGCTATTAATTATTAATACTACTTATTTACAAACTAGCAGTCGTCAAAGAACTAAAGCAGGCAATAAAACTTTTTGATCCCAAGCTATAAGCAAAACAAACCGATAGACCTTTAAAAGCAAGAGGTTTTCTATTGCCTTGAAGGACATTTTACTAACTAGTAATTGTACCTTTTCTTTTTATTATTAATATATTACTAAATTTTGGTAAAAACTTTTTATTATATTAAAAATTTTTAATTTAAAAAATAATAATGAAAATTTCTCACCATATTATTTAAATAAAATTCTGTTGAAAAATTAACATTAATTCTTAATATCAGATTTTTATGTTTTAATTACATGTAAAATTTGTTACTAAAAGTGTATATTTATTATGTCATATTAATTAATGAGAATTAAATTTGTTGATTAGTTGAGTGTGAGTTTGAGGTTGAGGGGGCTGCTGTGTAAAGATGTGTTCAATTTTAGGTAACTAAAAATTTTTATAAAAATTTATAAAAATTGTAATTAGATAGTGTTTCATATAATGAATCCATTGATATATTTTTTATGCTAAATAAAAATCAAATTGATAGAAAAAATGCATTATAAATTTTGTATATTATATTTAACGGTTTAGATTTAATGTATTTTTAGCTGTTAATTTGATTTTTGTTTAGTATAAAAAAATATATCAATGGATTTATTATATAAAACTCTATGTAATTATAAATTTTATAAATTTTTACAAAAAATTTTAGATACCTAAAATTAGACACATGAGAGATTGCTGTGTAAAAATACACAACAACCCCCTTAACACGTGAGTTTGATAAATATCAAAATTTTCATAAATTTAACCCTTCTTATAATTTTTTTCATAAATTAAAACTTGCCGTCGGATTCACGAATAGGCATAATGGACTTATAATCACAAATAAAAAGAAAAAGAAATAGTATTATTGTTTTTTAATAAAAGGAAGTAGTTTCGGGCAGATATTGCTCTGTTTTGAAAAAAAAAAAAAGAGATTATGGGCAAGAATGCTTAATTAACAAGCCTAACACACCACTACCTTCTATATAGCTCATCAAATTAAAGCTTATATATTGATTGATATACCATGTGAGCATTCCTTCTTTTTAGAGATTCCTCCACTACTTTTCACATCTCTCTCTTTCTCATTATTTTCATTTTCTCTTTCACTTTGAAAAAAATTCTTTCTTGCTGAGAAAATCATGATGATCACCAAGAAAATTATATTGTTATTAGTTTTGTATAATTTGGGGAGCAACTTCTTCAAATTGGGGTATGGTGAGGTGCAGTTGCCATTAGCACCAGCACTATATGTATTTGGAGATTCATTATTTGACAGTGGAAATAACAATCTCTTACCAACTGTTGCAAAGGCTGATTTTTTTCCTTATGGTGTCAATTTTATTAAAGGTGTTACTGGAAGATTCACTAATGGAAAAACAGTCCCTGATTTTATAGGTATATTTTTAATTATATATATACATATATATAATATGGTGCTATTTATTGATTTTATTTATGTATATATAAATAAATGTTTAATTAATTTTTATTATTTTGTATAGCTGAATTTTTGAGGCTGCCATATCCTCCTCCATTCCTGAGCATAAGAAAATCCATACCAATTACAGGTTTGAATTATGCATCTGGGTCTTGTGGCATTCTTCCTCAAACTGGAAGTCTTATGGTATGTATATATTTATAAGCTCATTTGCATTATTTTTATATTGATATTGTACATATATAATTGGAATCTATATAAACAAAGAACCATATTGATTGATCTATATTTATTTTGGACAATTGATCTATAAAATTTTTTAAATAATTTTATAGATCAATTGAATTTTTTTATGTTCTTGTCCAAATCACAAATAAAAAAAAATTCATATTTTATATGATTTAAAATGCAATAAAAATATGAAGAATTCACTTCATATAAGTATAGATTCTTAATTTTTCATAATATTATAAATTTAATATTAAGAAATAAGAAAAATAAGGACTATATATGGAAAAAAATTAAAATAAAGTTTCATCTATATTTGCATGCAAAATAATAATTTTTTATTGGATCCGAAAAAGAATATAATATACTCACGCTTATGATATTCTTTTAAGGATAATAAAAAAAATTTCCTTTAAAGTTAAAAATATTTCAATACATGGAAAATAATTGAAAAAAGGAAAATAATAATATAATTCATAATATGTAATATTTTAAAAAAATAATTATTTTTAAAATTAATTAGAAAGTAAATATATTAATTAATAAAATAAAAAAGTCAATTACTCTTATTAAAATAAGATTTGCTATGATAATATTGTCACTCTCAAAAATTATATTTTGTAAAACTATAGAAGTCGACTTAAAAAAGATCAACCTTAATAATTAACAAGACAAATAAATTTTAAAAGGTTGGTTTAATAGCGTAAAATTTCGCAGTTTTTGAGCAAATAAGATTTAGAACTACAGATTCTATATTCGAATCTATATCAGGTTAAAATTTTTTGGGTCAATGTCAATCATCAAATATAAATGGAAGGGCATTTGTAGATTTACTAAATAAAGAGAATTAAAATTCAAAGATAGAAATGTCAAAACATTGTATAGTATATTTGATAGTGGATTTGTTCCTTTATTTATGAGGTCAGAATATTTTAAATCTCGACAATTTTCTTTCTTTTAAGATTTTCTATATTCCAAGAAAAAAAAAAAGGAAAATGATTCGTTATTTTTTTTTTGGTTAAATATTTGCAGGGAAAATGCTTGAATTTGGATAAACAGATTGATTTATTTGAGGCTACAGTTAATTCACATCTACTAAAACACTTCAAACGCACAAATGAATTATCAAAGTACTTGTCAATGTCTATATATGTATTCTCAATAGGCAGTAATGACTATATCAACAACTACCTTGAGACTTCATCAATATTTGATTCAAGCAAACGTTACACTCCTCAGCAATTTGCTCAACTCCTCTTGGCTAAACTCTCTGTTCGTTTTGAGGTAAAACAAATTAATTAATGAGCGCTGATTTGAGCAATTTGATAAACATTATATAGTATTTGGAGTTCTACTATTAGACCAGCTGATAAATTTTGATATTATATTAAAATTTATAAATTTGTATATATGTAAATTTATAAATAGATAAGTATTAAAACTTATTTATATAAAAGTAATTGGTTTATATTAGATGCAACACCTATTCAATTATAATTTCTTTAGTTATTCTATATTTATGTAACGTGAAATTCATTTTCCAACAAAAATGCGGATCGAAAAACAAACCCTTATTAGTCTTTTATTTATATATAAAATCCAATTTTTATTGCTCAAACTTACTATTTTGATTTGATTCCAAAAGAGATTATATAAATTGGGAGCTAGGAAGATTTTGATGCTCGAAATTGGCCCAATTGGATGCATCCCATCAATTACAAGAAAACATAATAAACAGAATGAAAAATGTGTGCAAGAAGCAAACAAATTAGTCTCTTACTTCAACAACAAACTTTCTGAAATGCTTCAAAACTTAACATCCTCTCTCCATGGCTCCAAATTCATTTATGGTCATGCTAATTGGTTAGGCTATGATGCAGTGATAAATCCTTCTAGATATGGTACGTACATAGTTTAATTTACCTGAGGTAAAAGATTGTCGAGATTTAAATTCATAATCTTTGCATATAAGGCAGCAACTCGATTATTAGGTTGTTAGCTGGATGACTCTATTGGAATATTTTGTTAATTAGTTTTCTTTACAATTGATTTCTGCAGGCTTAATGGACACAAGCAATCCTTGCTGCACAACTTGGGGCAATGGTAACTCTGCTTGCATTCCTTGGCTACCACCATGCCCTAATCCAAATCAAAACTATTTTTTCGATGGTTATAACCTTACTGAATCTGTATGTTCTATCATAGCATCTCGTTGTATCAATGATAAATCGGTTTGTTCTCCGACCATAAACGAGCTCATTCGATTGTAATTAAGAACTATATAAATTTAATTAGAGAAAATCCTATTTATTGATTTAAAGGAACCTGTAATGATTAATTATTAAATACTGTAACTAAATGATTCTAATGTTTTGGATCACTTGTCCACATTGTAGTACACAAAATATTTAACAAATATATAGACTTTGGGATATTATATTATTATGGAAGCATTGTTAAAGCGTTAAAAACATGACCATTTCAGAAATGGAGAAATGGTAGTTGGACAAGAGAAAAAACAGGATTCTATCAACTTCATATATTCTAAACTCTATTTTAACGTTTTTTAGAGAAAAGTAGAGTCAACCTATTTAGGTTCTAACTCGAACCCTACTAAGTTTGAATAGTCAAATTTATTACTTCATTGATAAATCTTGATTCAATTGTAAAATAATATTAATATAACATATATAATTCATATTATTAATTCTTTTAAGTAACTTGGATTAAATCAATAAGGTCTGAGATCTATTAATAAGTTTAAATACATTTAAGTAAATAAAAATTTAATATAAATTAAAATTTAATTTTCAGAGAAAATAAGAGATGATGAAAATTAATTTGCTTCCATACAATGGAAATGTAAGTATATGTATCTCATCATCATAAATAAATAAGTTAAAAATTGAAAAAAAAAACACATAAGAAAACATCTACTATTAGTTATGAAGTACACTTAATGTACATAAAACTTTATATGTTTCTACATATAAGTGTCATGTTAGAACCACATAAAAGAAGAAGAAGAAGAAGAAACAACATTTAATACCTTTTCCTATGCAATAGCCATTATCAAAACCGAAACCAAACTAAAACTAGTTGTATCCTACATGGGTTAAAGGACTTCACTTAATTCCCTATAATTGGGAGAAACAGGGGGGCAAAATTGTGAGCCTATAAAACCCATATAATTTATATTATATATATAGAGAGAGAGAGAGCTAGGATTTAATTAATTAACTTCTATATTGTATATATATATAGTAGTATTTTCAATGAATAGGGACATGATTGTTGATTGGTGGCTTGCGGCGAGGCCTATCCATTCCTTTATAATCTTTGTTCATTAGGTTTACAATTTCTTTAGTTGCCTCAAGAAGTCTTTGAGTTTCAACTTCTGGAATTAGACCAGTTTCTTGATTTTCAGATCTTGATGATGAAACAGTACTTCTTTCCATTTCAAAGTTGGTTTTGCTTTTGAATTTCTTGGATTCTTGATTTGAGTGCTTAGTAGTAGGGTTGGTTGTTGGGAGATTGACTGCCTCTGCCTCTGCTTTACTACTCCTTGGAGTTCCCAAACTGCCTGCAGATTTCTGTTTCTTTCTCTTCAATTTGTTCATGTTCTTCTGCTTTCAAGAAAGAAAAAAAATGTTAATTATTAGGTTGAATATTTGAATGCATTAATTTGTTATAACTTATTTACGCAATAATAAAATATTAATACTTAATCATATGATTAATAATTTAACTGTCAAATAACTTGTTTCATTTACAAGCCAATAAGTTATTAATAATACTCAAAAGTGAGCAAAAAAATAAAAAAAGAAATGCATTAGCATACATAACTTAATAATAGTGTACTTCTCGACCTGACAATATATCCATATTCGAATCTTCATTCTATGCTAAAAAATTAATAAAATAAAATAATTATAACCTTATATGTGTGTTTAAGAGAGAGAGAGAGAGAATCTCAAACCTGTTGATTCAAATATTGGTCTTGTGATATCTGAAGAGACTTCACTAGAGCATTATTTTGCTCACCTGCACAAATTATCCAAAAATAAACCAAATATATTCATATATATTTTCAAATGTCACTTCCTACTAAATACAGTATTGCAAGACAAGAAAAACAAGAAACTTATAGGCAAAAATTGGATTAATTATATTCCCTCAAATAAGGTTCAAAATTGTACACTACATATATATAAAAGTAGTAGAATATCTACACATGATCAGTAACTAGCTGTAGGGAGACAAAAGGGATCTAATAAGAGAATCAAGACTCAGTTATGTTTAGGAGTATGGTGTTTAGGTCCATGATAATCTTCACCAAAATCAACAAAACCCTTATTTTTAGGACTAATTGATCTTCTCCTTCTCTCTTCAAATTTACATTTTTCACTAAAATTTCTCTTTACTTCAAAGTTACAACATTTGATATGATCATCAGAGCAGTTTGCACCTGAAATATCCTTTGAAGAGTACTTTCCATGAAAATCTAGCTCTTTCTCATCGTCACTTTCTTTCCTCCTCATCACTTCTTCATGATGAACCACCATT
Organism: Aleurites moluccanus; assembly: GCA_948193065.1. NCBI lineage: Eukaryota > Viridiplantae > Streptophyta > Magnoliopsida > Malpighiales > Euphorbiaceae > Aleurites > Aleurites moluccanus. The sequence goes on along the minus strand of CANXYC010775233.1, from coordinate 47,224 downwards.
TTCCTTCCTCCAAGCCCTATTTTTCTTGTTGCGGTGAAATCATGATCAACAAGTTCCTGTTTACATAATTACATATACTGATAAGCTTCTTAAATTTCAATACAATAATACTAAAATCATTGCTGAAACTATAAAATAAGTCTACCTTTTTAGAAAATGCAACGAGTTTATCCTTATCCATATCCCAATCTGTAAAATGATGTCAAAATTTATTAAAGGTTAAAAATTAATTAATATTTCTACATATCCTCTAGTTTTTTTTTTTTTTTTAATAATTTCTTGTTATTAATTAATATAAATAAAAGGAAAGAAATTAAAATTATACATACCTTCAAGATGAGCATGTGCACAAGAGTAGTCTTTAAGGGCATTCAAAACAAAGAGAAGCCCTAATACTAAACTTATAAACCTTATGTTATGCCCCATGTTACTTGTTCTTGATTCCTTCTTTTTCTTGGTTATGAGTGAGTTTTTCATGAATTAAAAACAGAGAGGAAACTTAGAACATGTAAAGTGGGATTTTATAGAGTGTTTTCAAACCCAAGTCAAAACTAGGGTTACAACACTTTGCCTACCTAACATATATTAAATTAATATATTACTCCTGACTAAATGCAGAACTAGGAAAACTCAAAATTAAAATAAAATATATTATTTTATTTTATTTTTAAAAAAACTATTGTAGATTTTCAAGATCGTTTTGCTTGTATGTGGTAGTCTAGTGGGTCAACAAGAGGCATATGCCACTAGTAGTTTTTAGAGAAATGTGTGATTTTTTTTTTCTTTTGGTGCCTATCTTCAGCCAATCAGCCATGCCATATATACAAGAAGATCAGACAGATAGTTTAATTCATAAAATAATAGGAAAAAATCAGTGAAAATGAAATGAATTTTTTAATTTATATTTAAATTTTGACTTGGAGAATAATAATTCATATGATAATTATTTCATCATAATATTTTTTTAACTTCATAATAAAATACAATATAAATTTTTAAAATGTAAATTCCACATGTAAGTGAAAAACATATACAAATTATTTATTTTATTCCAAATTTTAAGAAAAAAAATAAAGATCTTTAAATCAAAATTTCAAATTTTAATTATTCATTTGTTATGAATTTTTTATGACAATAAAATGAATTATTTAATCATTCTAGGACTGAAAAAATAATCATAAAACATTATAAATTAGGGACTGTTAAATTAAAAAAAAAAAGGGTAAATCTAGTTAAATGTGATTGTTCTTTTGAATCATATCATTTAAGAATATGTGAAATAATGAAATTTTTTTATCTAAATCCAATCTATATAGACTTTTTAGTTTTCTTATGAAATGAAATCACACAGTTTATAAAGCTATTGTTTCAATATCCAATAAAATCCATTTGTACAGTGAAATATATTTTAAGAGAAAATGGTTCACATAAATTCTATTTAGACAAATAAGGAAAAAATAAGAGAAATTTTAGGTTAAATTTTTTATCAATTAATGCAATAAACTTTTTTCAGTAATTTAGTTTAAATTATAATGGATTGAGGCTTGCCATACTACTAGTCTTGTATCAAATACACATGACTGTCTCACAATTTTTTTTTAATGTGGAGAACCATATAGCAAGTTGCAAAATTAGTTTTTGTTTTTAGTATTAATTTTATCAGATTTCAATTCTAACGTCAATTACTTTTAAAGTAATCCCATCTTATCAATAAGCTAAGACATTTTAGAGCTCTTTTCTTTAGTTGCTTGTTTAATTATTATTATGAAATCTTTGCCATTTTTTAATGGTCATAGGTAGCTAGGTGGCCAGGTGGCTTCAGTCTCTAGTTGGCATGAATCTGGTCAAGATATCCCATATTTTTCTTGAACAACAAGACATATATCCTCTATCTTCAGAATCATATTTCTTAATTAACATAAAATCTTTATACGGATAATCTTATGGCTTGTTTAATTAAGATATATATTCATACAAACAAAACATCTTAGAAATTAAGTGATTGTTTGCTTCAATGGGTGGAGTTAGTTATTGGTAACTAGAGATAAATAATGGTTGAGAGGTCAAATATTAACAATTAGAAATTACTATTGTTTGTTTCTCTTATTGAAGTTAGTAGCTATGGATACCTTATAGCTAGGGTGTAGAGCATTAGGTACATTTGGTTTCCCCTAGCCAAGAAAATACACGTTTCTTTGAAAGTAATGGAATCTTTCCAATTAGAAAGACATGGCACATCTCTTAGACTTTTGCCATAAGAAATCTCTCTCTTTTTAGCAGCTGCTACTATAATCAATTGAGGCTGTGATGCATAGGGGAATTTGGTTATTGTAACCAAAATTTGTTTGTCATCATATAGTAGGGATTTGTCAAATCTTGCCTTAGCCATACCCATGTGAAATATATAAATGGGATATTTCTTTTATTTATTTTTTTTATTTTGACCACAACCAAATAAGTCAAATCAAATTATTTCAACTTTAAATTTTTTTATTTATCGCAGAATTTTTTTTTTAAATTACCTATAAAATCAATCAAATGGTTAATTAAAGTCTTTATTTCCGAGATACATATGCTATATGTATATATATATTATCACTTAATTTCCAATCAATACTTTCCTAATTACAATATTTTATTGCTTAGAATTTATATAACAACCTAAGATTAATTTAGTTAGTAGCTATATAGTTTTACTTCACATTTTGTTAAAATCTTATTTTTGTTTTCATTAAATAGTAATAAATAGGACGATAATAGAATAACTAATTCACATAAACCTATCCAACCCTCTGAATATTAAATTAATTGTAAAATCTTAATAATGTTGCAATCCTTTTCCCTTCTGAAAGAAATGCAAACAATTTTTTTGTTACTGCTTTTTCTTTAAAACAAAAATCAAAGGCAAAGGGCATAATAATATATTGAATGGTTGAGGTGGTGAAGGGTGAGAAAGAAGGTAAATGACAACAGACATATATGCATAGTTCCCAAAAAGAGGCATGGGCATAAAATTAAGAGCTAGAGGAACATGGCCAAGTGATTAGTGCATGGATTTACTAAATCATATATTTCATCTTTTAACAATGTTTGAGATTAATTAATTTAATTAATAATTATTACTAATGCTGAAAGTTTAGAACACGAGGGCATGTTCTCCAACTTTTACCCTTGTCCTTGTGGTTTTCCCTTGAGAAGAGTGTGATTTGCTTGCAAGTCGGTTCATTATTAATTAATATTAACCCACAAATTACTATTACAATTAATTAATTAATTACAAGTCATAATCTCCACTCTCAAGAGGAGAAAAAAAAGCTGTTGTTTCAGAAATTAGTTTGATCAAGTCAAATCTCTGCAAGAATTCAATTAACTATATGGAAGTATCTTTGAACCTTCATGAAAAGGTTAATTAATTATAATTCTTCTATACATACATGACTTTTTATTTATTTATTTTTAATGTCAAGTTGCCTATTGCAACCAAGAAAAGGAAATAGAAACAAAAATTTATGATTATACAATTGAATTAAATAATTTTCGAAATTTTGGAACCTTCTCAAATTATCTCAATTTTTCTATGAAATTTTTTTATTTATACTGGGTAAACACATCAATTCAATGAAATAAAAATATTTAGACCAAAAAAAGATATTGATGTCTTTTTATTAAATAAAAAAAGTCAAAAAAAATTATATTAATTAAAATATCTTATTATTAATTAATTGGATGTATGAGATAAGTCTATACATTCAGTTTAAGCAAAAATTTTCTATTTTTCTATTTCAATCACTAATCACTATCTCTTTCTATCAAATTCAAATAATTAATGTAAAAATAAATAAATATTATTTTCATATAGTTATAAAGTTTTCCAAAAAAAATAATCAATAAAATCTTATTCTTCATGTATATTAATTCTCCCATTCAATAAGTATAATAACATTATTAGATGCTTACCTGAATCTTATTAATTAATAAAATTTAGTTTCTTCTACATATTTTGTTAATGGATTTTATTTAAAATTCCATCTTTTTTTTTGTTCTAATCTTTAAAAAATTTATTAGAGAGAAAAACTTTGTTTTTGTTGATGATGAAGTTTGCTTTTGCATCTTTATCTAAAATTGGGGGAAAGAAAGGTGTTTCATCAATTATATCACAAAAGGAGATGTGGACACATGTATTCATTGTATGGCTCCATTTAACAATGTCACATATCTTTAATAAAGGTGCTAATTAAGTAGTAATTACTATTATCAATAAGATTAGGCCAAATGTTATTAAGCATGGGAGTGCCTTTGGTTTATGTTCCCATAGTAGTACGGAAATGGAGCTTTTTAGGGTTGGAGATTGTAAATTAAGTTCATGTTCATGTGGGTAGGTTTAATTGTATTTTACTTGCACAGTAAGACTAGGGATAGTACTGATCCCTAAATTCTTTAAAATATATTTATTTATATATAAAAATATTTTTTTTTAAATGGTTCTTTAAAGAAATTTATATATAATTTATGGTGTTAAAATTATTTTATTCATACATATTAATAAAAATTATTTAATTTTTTTTTTTTTTATCAAATCTAAATATTTATGTTATTTTTAGAAAAATTCATGATATATTTTATAATTATTTTTAGTATTTATTTATTATTTTATTTAAAATTTATATTATAAAAAAAAATATTTTTTTTCTTTTATTAATTTATTATTTTATTTAAAATTTATATTATAAAAAAAAATTTCCATTTCGATGCGTTAATGTAAAAGGATATGTGTTTGCCTCATTTTAATGTTTCAAATTTCTAAGAAATAAGAAACCAAAGTTTGTTTGCCTTTTGAGGACATGTTCACATGCATGATATTATTTTTACTATGATAAAGTTTACAATAATTCAAAATCATAAGGGAATTGATAAGTGAATTTGTTTTCACTCCATTTCATATATCCTAACTATTATGAATATATTTTCATATGATTTATGGAGATTTGTACAGGTCTTGATTAGAAAAATCTAATGTATCGTAATAAAAAATAAAAAAATTAAATTAAATTAAATTAGATGAGAGTAATATTAAGTAATTTAGCAGTCTTAGAAGATATAATCTAAAATCATTTAGAGTAAAAATAAATATTTCATATAATTAAATTCAATTAATTTTGATATTAAAATTGAGTTTCCTTGCAAATTAGCATTAGAATTTATGACACCCTTGTTCATCTTACTCTAAAAATCTAGCATACACAAAATTTTATTAAAGTGAAATACGTTGGTAAATGTAATTAAATGTTAACTTATAATCATAGTGAATTTATAAATGAATTATTGTAATTTAATAACATGCTTCTCTGGTAGTATTAGATTATAGTTGATGTAACAGACTAATTCTACCAAAGAATTTCTTCTATCTTTGGTCGCACCAAAAACATTAGAGCCAAAATTAGGGGTGGGTATAGATTGGGTTTGATCAAATTTGAAAAATGATTATTAAATTAAATTAATTTGTTGGATTTGAAAATTTTTCAAATCAAATTAAATTATTATTATAATCAAATCATGGATTAAGTTTTATCGTCTTCGATTTGTCGATTTCAAATCGAAAATATTTTTTTATAAATTAACATTATTTTATTATAAATTTAAGAAAAAAAATATCGATAAAGTATTAGTGATAAAAGAATTTTTTAAAATAGTTTAACATATAACTTAAAATTTATCTATTTCATTAATTAACACATTAAAAACTTATTTTTTTTTCCAATAATTAGATTTTATTTATTTATTTTTAGGTAGTTTTCATGAATGATATTTTTAAAAAATTTTAAATTAATGTTATGTTAAAAAAAGTATGTGAATGTATATAAAATAAAACTCATATTTAATTATAATAATAGTAATATATATATATATATATATATATATATATATATATAATTTGGTTCAATTCAGTTTTAAATAAAAAAAAAGCTCAAATCATAATTCAAACCAAACTTTTAATTTATTTTATTTTTCAAATCAAACTAAACTAAATAAATATAAAAATCATCAATTTCAATTTAATTTAATCAATTTAACTTCCACCCCTAACCAAAATCATGAATGATTCATCATGTATTCTCTCTCTCTGCGTTTTTTGTTTTTTGCTTTTTTTCAAAGAAATCGTGCAAGTGATTTTTAAAAATTCATGAATTTAACACAAATATATCATCTGGTTTAGAAAAAAAAAAATATATATATATATATATATATATATATATATAATTTTAAACATTTTAATTTGATGAATTTTGGTAAATTTTACAGATTTTAAATATTTCTTTTCAAAGCTCTTTTTTGACAAAAATAAATAAATAATGAATATTTGAACAAGAGCATTTCCTGGGTTGTTATGAGGTGAGATCGATAGCCCAAACCCCTTTCATGGCCCATAATCTATATTACCAACCTCAACTCAACCTTCAATTATTCAAAGTGGAGTTTATTTTAGATCTTATTATATCATATATTTACTCATTTAACATTGCATGCATAATAATAATTGTTATTAAAATACACTTTTTTTTTTAATAATGGTATCTCAAAATTTTCTTAATTATATAATTAGAATATACTTATCAAATTGAAGAATCTGAAGGTGCTAATGCAATGAATTATAACAAATTTAATAGTTTTCTATATAACCTACCTTTCTCTTTTTTTTTTTTTACTTTTTAGGTCAGTAATAACTTGTCAACAGAGGCACAAATCTTAGTCCTGAAAATAAAAAGTTTCAGCAAATAATAGCAGCAAGAATATAAACATATTGACAAAGGAATTTTGAATACAGAGATATTAGCATGCAAATTAGCACCATCACAATAAATTAATGAGCAAAGATATTATAAAAGTACCAAGTTTCACAGTTTCATGTGATAAAACATTTTCAAAAAATGTACATGAGCATTGAAAGGGGGAAAAAATCTTCTTACAATTTCCCCCAATATATCATCATCCACTTAGCACATTCTTTAACAAGCCCATCCCTCATCAAGTAATCAGGGTAACAGTGGTCAGACCATGCCCATCACAGTGCCTGGTACCAGGTGATGCTCAATCCATAATCCACAGGCATGATAGAACCCTGGCACTGGGTAGTGATGTCATTGACAGCACATTACAAAAATCTTGCTGACCTAACTTGCTTCCTAGCATTACATCAGTAATGTCAATCTAGCATGCAAAACTTAAGGAACTTGAATCATTAGTCAATCAGCTACGGAAAACAACCTTGACAAAGTGTGAAAGAGGGAAAGAAGAGGGATGGATTGATGGATGGAAGAAGCACACACAATGAAGATGATGCTCAACCCCTTCAATATCTTCCAAATGAAGGAAGCCGCAAAAACAAAACTGTCAATTCAGTAAGTGGAAGCATCAAATCTTGGCTCGTAGAAACACACCTGACTATTGTATGACTGAAGAGAACATCCAGCAATCCAAGACCAAACCTTCTTATCTACATCATATAGAAGGCCCTTTCCTTGGTTCCAGGATGTAAAGCAAATCAAATTATCCTGTCCAAAGCATTCAAATCTCTCAGCTGATAATCTCAACAGAGCTCGAAAATACTTTGGCGGCATCCTACTTATCTCCACCCAGATAATCTTCGTATGATCCAGTTCCCAAATTCTCATGCTTTGAAGAGTACTATAAAGGCCAATTCGTCCGACTAGAAACAGACGTCTCTGAGTGCCAGCCACCAAATATCCATCCAACAAAGACCGTGGGAACTTGGCTGGAATGTATTCCCAGTAACCTGTGTCAAGCCGATACATCATCAAACCAAGTGGTGAAAGAGTTTCTAAATACAATCTGGAGTCACAATATGCCATCTTTGAAGAGCAAAGATTAACAGCAGGCATTATTTGGTGGATCGACCATCTGTCAAGCTTTGAATCATAAACTTCGGTGGGCAATGACTTATCACCATAAATATCACTGGTGGCTATCACTTTAAATGACCGATCCATTCTATCAACAACCAATATCAACTGCCTTTGTTGATTATAATGCATGCTTGGCAATGTTCTCCAAGTTTGAGTAAGAGGATTACAAACTAAGGTCTTGAAAGTTTGCCCATCAAGTCCAGAAAAGCAAACAAGGCCACCTGAAGAACCAACCAACCAAAACGCCCACTGTGGCAAAAATGTAAAGGGAATTCTATACCAAGTTTTCAATGGCAAGCTAAAAACTGAGCATTGTGGAGTCTGTGAGTTCCTCCAAAATGTCAAAAGACAAGGCCCATGAGATGGCACTTGCGAATGAAATTTAAGAAAACTACCATCTTGAAGAATAGAATTCCATCTTTTACAAACTGAACGAAGTCGAAATATCATAAAGGGAGGAACCCTTGCCAAAATCTCATTCAATAGATCTTCAGGCAACATTGCCCATATGTTATCCTCCATTTGAACATCTGGGTAAACAGCTTTACCAAATGTCGCTGCAGTTTCCTCATCTAAACCCCTCGGTTTGGTCTTAACCGCCTTCTGCCTAGAAGGGCTAGTATTCCTCGATCCAACACGGCCTAAGGGGCTAGTGTTCCTCGACCCACCAATTCTAATGGGTGACACTTGCCTAGGACATGCATCATCATCACGTAAACTCCCACATTTTGATAACATGGGACTAGCTACAATAGACCCAGATTCAGATGATTCTCCTCTACAATCCATATATCAATAAATTCTCAAAACTCTAACTGAATCAACAGCAATAAAATCTCAAAAACCCTAACTGCTTCTCACAAGAACCCTTACCCAAATTCGAAATGCAAGCTCTAGTTCATGGATACATAGCAAAAGATCAAAACTTTAAAGCCCGAATGATGATATCAAGCATCAAGTAAGCAAACCCATTAATCAAAACACCAAAACTGAAACAAAAATCTATCCCAGCTCAGATTAAATTCCTAATTTAAAAAACCCCATAAGCAGTCAGATCCAAAATTGACAATCTTGCAGACGATGATTGATTCAAATAAAAAAAGATGTAAAATTTATAGAGCAGAGATCAATGTGAGAATATAAAGATGGAAGCTTTATGACTTTTAAGAATTGGTTTACCTTAGGTTCAAGAATTATCAATTTTGCTCGGTGAAGAACACCTTGTCAAAGCTGAAAGAAGTAATAAAAAGGAAAATAAAAACATAAATTTCAGGCATAGAAATGAGAGAGAGAACCTAATTTGATTTATTTTGTCACCATTTGGAAAAAGATAATAAAAATATAAATAAATACCCAAGAGGAAGGTTTTATAGGTGTAATCTGGTACAGCTGTATTTAATTAGTTTTCTGCATCTCTCTAGACTGTGTGACACATCAGCAACTGAAATTTTGATTTTTTTTAATTGAATGAAAATTTGATTTTGGAGCATTACATTACATTATAAGTTAGTTTATAATCTTATATTACAAATATAAGATGTATGGCCCACTAATTTTGATATGATGAATGAGTTAAAATAATTTAAATCCATTAATTTTGAATTTAGTGTTAGTTTAAAAATACACCTTTAAAATTAAAATAAAATAAAATTTTAAAAATATAATTTAAAATGTTAAAATAAAAGGTATAGTTAAAAACTTATAGTTTTTTAATAATTTTGTATAGGAAAGTCAAGGAGCTGAAAAAGTATTATAAACTACAAAACAAAAAATAATCTTTTTTTTTAAATAGTTCTCGTTAAATCGGTGAAATTTTTTATTAATAATAAATTGAGAATTTAAATTTAAAACTTTTAGAGAAACTGAGGAAAATCAATAATTATATAATAAAATGTTAATACTCCCTTTTTTTTAATTGGTGTTTTAGAAAATAAGTCAATTTTTTTTTATTTGATATTTTAGAATATCAAAATTGCATTTTTTTTTTCTAAATTTACCTTTATTTTACTACACTAAACGCCTTAATAAAAATATTTAATTACAATAGTGTATTACTATTAATTAAAGTTAAATAAGTCTTTTAATCTTAAAATTAAAAAATAATTAATATTCTATTAATTTATATGAATTATCTTAAATATTTAAAATAAGAGTGATTGATAAATTTTAAGAATTAAAATTATTTTATATAATTAAATTTTTTAGTCCAATTAATCTTAGGATTTATGGGAAGTGTTAATTTCTACAAATATTAGTAAATTAAGAAAATATATGTGTATATAGGATAATTATATTTTAGAGAGAGTATAGAATTGGTCGCGTTATTGGGGTCCACTATTATAATAGGGCTCCACTAATGTTTGTAGTGGTTGGTTAAGCTTATAAATAAAGGGTAGAGTTAGCTGTTTATTTTAAATATATAATATATATATATATATATATATATATATATATATATATATATATATATATAACTTTTTCTTGGGAGGGTCTACCAAAGATGCAACTTGAAGTCCAAGTCTAACATCAAATTTGAAATTTCAACCCACCTTTCATTCAATCCCTAAAGGAAAAGAAAAGTGAAAACCAACAAACAAGTTGTTGTAGCTCATTGAGGGTACCCTAAAGACTTAATTTTTTTTCTTTTTTTTAAGAGAAGAAAACTAGCTTATAAAAGAAAAAAATATTTTTTAAAAGTAAAAAATAAAAATATTAATTTGATTGCATTGGTCTTATTTCAGTGAGATTTTTTTTTTTTTTGGAAATATATAACTAATATGGTTTTTCTTGTTATTTTTATTTGTATGATGCTTGAAATTCTTTCTTTTCTCCCAAAAAAAGAAAAAAAAATAACTCAATATTTATAATATAATTACATGAAAGGCTGTCATCTCACTATTCACTTCAATATAGAGGGAAAAACATGCAAATGGATGAGTGGAAGTGCAGTGAGGCAAAATTTCAAACTTTTTAAAATTTCATTTCATGATTATGACAGTCCATACGTCCAAATGAAACACTTTACACATAAAGAATATATATAAACTATCATAAAAGACTTTAAGACTATGTTTGTTTTGATGAAAATAGAAAAAAAATAGATATAATTTTTTTTTATTTCATTTATTAAGAATGAAGAAAAAATATAAATTGAAATTATATTTTCTCATTGAGTTTTAGGAGAAAAAAAAATTCTCTTTATTTTAAAGAAAAATGAAGTAAAATTAAAAATTGAAATATATGAAAAATGAAAATTATGAAAATATTCATTCCTTTACTTTCAACTATATAATGTTAGACTGATAAATTTATGTTATTTTCTTCATTCTGCAAATAATATATTCAAACAATATAAAAAGAAATTATAATTATTTTTTTCTTCTTTTCTTTGCATTTTTTTTTTAATTTTCTTTTATTTCTCTTATATAATTAGTGTATTAAATATAGCATAAGTATATATATGAAATGTTTTTTTCACACTAATGTCTTAGACATTTAATAATGAGAGAAATTACAAACTATGATACTTTTTGTACCAACTTATTATAAAATTTTATACGACATTAAGGTAATGGTCCATGCTAAATGCATATGAAATTAATACATTAATCCTATCAGTGTGTCAATACATATAAAATTAATACATTGATTCTATCAGTTTGAGACACGTCATTAAACAATAATCAAATTTAAAATTTTATACATCACTTAAATATCTAAAATTACTAATTTATTATAATTAAATATTAAATATTTACCAACACCAATATATCTCATTCAAATAAGATTAATTTCCAATATTTCAAATAGACTAAATTTATTTAAAAATTCTCTTTAAAAAGATATTATAAATAAAATAATATCACATCAATCAATTAAAAAATGAAGTTGATGCAAAAATTTACAATCAGCATTTCCTTAATATGGGGTAGAGTTTGTTTTTAACATAAAAAAATGTTGTGATAAGCAGACCATAATGGATATCAACCAAGGAAATTCATAATCACCAAATGAAGCACCAAATTGCAGAGAATAAAATCAACAAAAGCACGCTCTGGGGGTAAATCCTGCAATTTGATGAAAGAAAAATATTCAATTACTTGATGGTGGAAACATAGTAGCAGGAAAAGACAACAAACTTGCTTCTATTTACACCCTCGCTACCTCGGCGAAGGGTGGGGTGGGGCAGATGGGAAATGAAATGATTCTACTTAAATTTGGACATTAATGGGAGAATATAATGAAGTATACAACAATCTCACCTTGAATTCCTTGTTTTCTTTGTTCACTTGGATACGGAGACAAACTATGAAAAAGAAAACATCATTCACAGGCTCAATCTCTCTTAAACGGAAACCAGGCAATAAACTGAAAGAGTTAACTGTCCAGTGCTGCCTACTCACCAGCAAGGACTGCTGTGCCTACACAGGAAAGTACTCCTGACAGAAAAGAATTAAATGGAAATGATCCAACAATGGCCATGTAAGCTACCTGTTAATCAACAAAACAAGTTAAAAATGCCTCGTATCCAGACAGCAGAATCAGTGACCAAATTTGGATTAAATAGATAACATGAAAAAGGAGGCATCCAAAGGATTTAATTAATCATTATGAGGGAGAAAAGGGAGCGGGAATAAAATTGTAAATGGAGTAAACTATTTTCTGGTAGTTCAGCAAACATTCTTCATAAAACCTACATCCAAACTGGTATGGCATCTGGTAGAATTTGAACAAGACCTTCACGTTCAATTAAAAGTTACATGCTAATTTGCAACAATTTGTCAAGTTTGCTTGTATGCTCATTTATGTAAGTTTCCTTTAATATTTATCCAACATATCATTTAGCTCTTGCACAGTTGCACGTGTCCACATCAATAGCACTTAATGCTCTAAAATCCAGTAATGATGCCAAGAAAAAATAAAATTATACTACAAAAAGCCACAAAAGAAAGCACAATTTTACAACATAAACTAGGGAATCAATCAGGAAAAAAAATATGCAACAGAAGAGCAAGAATAAAGTAAAATAACTGTCCTCCACCATGTTAGGATATGCAGCAACATTTTGCTCCTGAGATATTCTGATATGGACGCAAGGCAAGGTCAACTTGTTATATTTGTGTGGTTTTAGCATGTTAATAGTTGATATAAGAGTGTATAGATTGGTCAAATCTGATTGATATGAATGATTATTTGACATAAACTCAAATACGAACATGACCCATTAGATTAAATGAATAATAAGACATGATAAATTTTAGATTGTGTATCAAATTTTTAATAATCAGAACTTTTAATTATATTTGAATTAATCGTTACAAAAATAACTAGAACTAATTATATGGGTGATCAAATTTTACTACTTATATGCCCATTAATATTTTTATACATTTCTAATGTGGGATTTCTAACAAGCTCTCTCATGACGGACCCACACTAAGTCGCGGGTTTCATGCACGAGCTCCATATCACCCTCGCAAGTAAGAATGAATATTTGAATCTACGAGTTTTATGCACGAAAAGAAATAAACAGCAGAAAAATTACTTTAATACCATATCAAATTTTTAATGATCAGACTTTTTAATTGAATTTAAATCAATTATTATAAAAATAATTAGAACTAGCCATGTGGATGGTTGAGGTTCAAATTTATCACTTATTTATCCATTAATATTTTTTATACATTTCCAACTAGGATTTCTAACATTGTGCATAGAACTGTTCATACAATGAGACTAATGCAACCTAATGTCTCTTGGCAACTCCTCAATTTCAAATTGTGTAGTTACAAATTTCATATACCATAAAATAATATGACCAGGAAAAAAACAATGTAGTACACAAGAGAATCACAATGGCAAAGGAAAACTTAAGAAAAACGAAATTTTGCATACTTCAATTAGCAAGAAATACTCATTGCACGTGTGGGGAAAAAAGGAGGCATCAGGAAAGAAAGAAGCAAAATTCAATTCCAGGTAACGGAGAAAACAAAGACACAGATCCAATACATTATTATTGAAGCAGAAAACAAACATGAAATGGCAATGAATACCTGAATCAGAGCAGTGAATACCGCAAAACCCACGTAAAGATCGATGATCTGCACCCAAAATAACTCAAGATTAGCAAATTCAATGTCTGTTTGAGTGATCGAATAGAGAAAGAGAAAGAGAGAGACCTTGAGGCTGGTGGGAGTGGCGGTATAAGCAGAGAGAAGGTAATGAAAGAGATCTTGGGCGTCCTTGCTCGACGACGATCTAGCCATTTCCAACCACGAAACAGACCTCTCCACACTTCTATCAGTTGAGCGAGCGAGCAGACGGAGACTTTTTATGTTTCGGAATTCAGATAGTAAAACGCCACCGTTTAATCACAGGATAAAATACTGCAGTCCTGCGGGCTACTTATGTCATTTCTCAGGTATTCGCAGCCGGCCAACTTAGGCCTATATTAGATTAGCGGTAAATATGTACACGATTTATTTTTTCTAATATTAATTAGGTATCAAGTAAAATTTTTTAATATAATTATTAATTTTTTTATTTTTAATAGCTACATCATCTTTATTTATCGGTAGTTATTAAGTAATTACTGTTTATAAAAATTCTAATTTAAATTATTTTTTTAAATTTTATTTATTTAGATAAAAAAATTAAATTATTTTTTAAAAAATAAATACTAATATTTTATCCTTAATGATCATTAAACTAATTAACAGCCAACAAATGATAATAATTTTATCAAATTCTTATAATAATTAACTATTAAATAACAGTTACCAATTAATAATTATCAATAATAATTTTAAGGTTCTGATAATTATAAGAATTGAGTTGCTTGTCATTGATAGATGTTATAAATAATTATAGATAATAATTAAAAAATATGATTGTTAAATAAAATTTTATTAGTTGTTATTATTTAAATATTAAATAATAATTAAGAGTACATGTAATTTATTTTTAGTAATTTATTTTTAGTAAATTATTATTTATTTTTAATTTATGTATGTGTGATACAAATCACGAGAATAATAAAATTAAAAATTAAAAATTATAACTAATTATTTTATTTTATAATTGAACTTTTCTTTTAAACATAAATATATAATTTTTAATTATATTATTTATAACATTTTAATAGTTATTTATTATTATTATAATCATATAAAAAAATAATTTGAAAATATTGTTTATTAAATAATTTTTTAAAAGGACAATATAGTCTAAATTTAAATTAATTATAAGTTAGTAGAAAAAAATCTAAATCAGTATTTTTCAGAATAACAGTTATTTATACTCCCAATAAATATTAATTATTATTTTATTTTTTTTATAAAATAAATTGATGTAATTATTGAGAATTAAAAAGTTTTGAGCTAATATTCAAATAAAATACTCAACCAATAAGGTTATATATTCATTGACATAATGCAAATATCAACAATTTAAAAAATATATATATATAAATAGTAATAATAATAAATTTTAATAAAAATTAAAGGATACAATGTATTTTTTAATTAATAAAAAAAATGTTGTAAACATTAATTAACATGAAGTCAAGAAGATAGGTATGGCAATAAAGATACAGGTACAAATTTTTTTTAGATAAAGATATTATACTATCATTTAATTCTAACATTTCTTATAATTTCTTTAAAGAATATGAATATAAAATTTTATAAAAGAATAAGATCTCATAATTAGAGGCTAAGATAAGATGAGAATAAAATGTTAGGTACCAAAGATGGCCCTTGAAAGGTCTAGAAAATAAAGATAACTATCAATTTCTTTAAATCTTTTATTACTCATAAGTGGAACCCTTTGAATAAACAAATTTCCTTAATCCCTCACTAAATGTCAAAAAATCATTGAAAAAGTATTATATATATATATATATATATATTAATTCAATCACTAGAGGGCAAATATAAAAGGAAGATTCATTGCAATTATGAGGAAAATGTTCCCATTTCTTCTTCCCACTTGACCCCAACAACATTTATTTCTTTTGAAAATTTGTAAAATTCCCTTTGTCTTTATGAGTACAAGAATGTGATTGTGTTTCTAATTTGGTTTTGATTGATGATTTCTACTCAATTAAGTTGTAGTCAATATCTTGAAAAGCAAATTCTAACATAAAAGCTTAATTTGATTTAACTGTTCGTAACAGTTATTCTTGATAGTTATTAATTAGTTGATAGGTAATAGTTAATAGCGATAATTTAATAGTTGAAGTATTTCGTAAAATTATTATTAATTATTAGTTATTAATATATTTCATGATTATTAAGAATAAATATTAATATTTATTTTTTATTTAAATATTAATTTTAAAAGATAATTTAGTTTTTTTATTTAAATAAATAATTTTTTTTAAAAAGTTACAAATTAAAATTTTTATAAATAATAATTATTTAACTATCTAATAATTAACAGCTAATATGATATAATTGTTGAAAATAAAAAAGCTAGTTCGTGTGAATGCATCAATAAATATTAAAAGAGTTTATATTTCTAAAATGAATCTTTTTAGCTTGAATTCAAATTAATCTATAATAATCGAATATTAAATAATTTATATTACAAAAGAAATTTTACTAAACACCCACATAATTATTTTGCTAATTTAATTGATGTAATAAGATTGAAATCTGTATCTCACTGAATAGTGAGATTGTCTAAGTTTAAGTGAGGATGGACCACTCTAATCTAAAATAAATTCTTTAAATTTATTGAAAAAATTTTATTGAAAAATTTTCATAACATTTTATATATTTTTTTTTACTCAAAAATAATTTTTTAAAAAATTTTATATTTATATAAAAAATTTTAAATTTCGACTAATTCAAAATAAATTTATGTCTTTATGGATAATTACCTAATTTACATCTGTATCTCATTGGATAGTTAATCGAAGATTGATGCAGTAATTTACATCTATTCTTATTGGATAGTTATGTCTTTTCACTTCAATTCAAAGGACTCTTCCTAAAAAATTATTAGGATAGGTGAAAATTTAGAGATGTTTGATATCATCAATATTTAAAATTAAAATTTTAAATATTTAATTTTTAAATTATTTAATGACGATTATTTTAAGATTCTTAATTAAGATTTTCAATTAAATTAAAAATTACTCAAAAATAATAAATTAAAATTTCTAATATAAAATTTCTAATAAATATAATAAGTAATTAAATTTTTTAAATATTTTAAAATTTTAAAAATTATATCATTTATTTTATTCAGTACTCAAAATTTAACATTTAAATTTTCAATATTATTAAATATCATCTTAATCTATTTATAGATATTTGTTCTATATAATTATTTTTTATAATATATTAGATGATAATACTAATATTTGACCATCTAATCAAAATTTAATTGACAAAATTTAATTTAAAAAATTTAATTTAAATATATTTCTTAAATTAATATATCTTTACTTTTATTGAAATTTTGCATGATAAAATATATAAATCAAAATAATAATATGTTATAAGAATCTAATTTAAGTTTAGTCATTATTATGTAAAAATTCTAATTTTTTTAGTCAATAAATTTATTCTTGAATTTTTTTTATTTAATTTAATAATGTTATATAGTACTATAGTTTTTTGATTTATATTGCATATAACACTATTTATTTCAATATCTTTTTTAATTAATATATGATATTATATTAAAGGATTAATTATAAAAAAAATGATGATCTATTTGTTAAATTGCAATTTTATCACAAACTAAAAATTTTGATAATTTTATACATATATTTTTAATTCTTGACAAATTTAGTACGAAACCGGAATCCGGTCAGAATTTTGGTGCTGAAACTGACATGATATTTTTTATTATTATTTTTATCACATCAACATTTGACTAGAAAATTAAATCAAATCAATTAAATCAAACCGAATCGAAGCATCTTGAATCGGTCATTTTAATTCAAATTTTCAAATTTCAGTACAGTTCGATTAATTTTTTTGAAATTTTATTTGATTTAAAAAAAAATTGAATAATTTTTTTTATTTGGTTTGATTAATTTTTTGAAATTTCTATTTTTATTTTGGTTAGGTTTTGGGAGTTTTATTTTGGTTTAGTTCAAACTGAACCCAACGATTGCTTACCTCTTTATTTCTTTTTATTATTTTTTTAATTTTCTGATTATTCAATACCAAAAATGTTAAAATTGGTTAAATTCGATTTGAATATTTGGATTTTCTTTTGAATATCGAAATAATTAAATCGAACCAAACTGAAATATAAAGTAAGAATATCAAATAATTAAATCGAACCGAACTGAAATAGAAAGTAAATTACTCAGGTTGAATCGATATATTTTGGTTTGGTTATTTGGTTATTTATGTTATTTAAATAAAATAAGTGAATATATATATATATATATATATATATATATATATATATATATATATATATATATTGATTGGTTTGGTTTATTCGGGTTTTTTTTTTTTGAAAAAATCAAATCGAATTAAAAAAACTAAAATTTCAAAGTAATTAATCAAATCAAATTGAAATTCAGAAAATTGAATTGAACTGACCGATTCAAATTGGGTTGATTCGATTTAATTTGATTGATTCAATTTAATTTCTTATTCATATGCTGACGTGACAAAAATAATAATAAAAATTGACATATTAGTTCAGGCACCAGTGTTCTGACCAAATTTGAATATATATATATATATATATATATTTTGATTGGTTTGGTTTATTCGGGTTTTTTTTTTGAAAAAATCAAATCGAATTAAAAAAACTAAAATTTCAAAATAATTAATCAAATCAAATTGAAATTCAGAAAATTGAATTGAACTGACCGATTCAAATTGGGTTGATTCGATTTAATTTAATTGATTCGATTTAATTTCTTATTCATATGCTGACGTGACAAAAATAATAATAAAAATTGACATATTAGTTCAGGCACCAGTGTTCTGACCAAATTTGAATTTCGTATTAAATTTATTAAAAATTAAAAATATATATATATATAATTACCAAAAATTTTTATTTATAATAAAATTATAATTTTATGAATAGTTCATGATTTTTTTTTTATAATTAACCCTATATTAAAATATTAACATACATTAGCACAAAGAGTTAATAATTTATAATAAATGCATTTAATGGTAAACAAAATTGATAAAAATGTTCTTTTCTTTATTCAAATTGAGATTTGCATTTATCATCATATTAAATTTATATTACACTTATTTTTCTAATTTAATCATAGGTAAAATTATTTACATAAAAATTAAAAGATTTATAACAATAACTTTTTTTATAATTATACTTCATGATTAAAACTCTAATTAACAAAATAAAAAACAAATTCACATATAAATTAATTAATTTTTTCTTTAATAAATAAAATCAAGAAATATATTGACGTTAAGTTACACAGCCCGAAGGAATGGATATACCAATTCCAAAGCACAAGCATTCGAATAAATATGACAGAAAAATGTGGGAAAAAACAAGATGATATCAATATATCCCCTTTTTCTTCCTCGAAAACCTCCTAAAAGTTAAGTGTCCAAACACAGTTGGAAAAAGGCAAATAGAAACAGCAACAACAACAAAATATCCCTTTAATGCTTAAATCCTCACATTTTATCCACGGCCGAACCTGTCCAAACACTCTCTTTCTTTTTACTCCCTTATAAAAGCCAATTCACAACCCTTATTAATATTATGAGGTATGATTTTTTCTAACTACCTGAAAAATACTATTTAATAAAATAATTATTTCAAAAATAAAAATTAATAATTTAAACATGAGTTTAATTATAAAAAATTTAAAATTTTAATAAAATTATATTTTATTATAATTACTACTGTATGATATCTCAAAATTTATATATTTTATTTTATTTATTTTTATTTTTATATATTTAATTTTATATGAATTATATAACTAGTGTCTTTCAAGTATTCATTAAAATTAGAGATCAACACGAATCGATATAATTTAGATATTAAAAAAATATTTATATCAATCTAAAGTTTGGATTTTTACATATTAAATGGTTTAGTTTCTAAAAATAAAAATTTATTTTGTATTATTTTATATTTACGGATCGATACAAGTTAGATTTTCGAATCTATCGGTATAAAATATTATGTTTTTATTAGACTGTTAATGTTATTAGTGATTAAATTATGAAACCACAAATATACAAAATATTTTACTAAATTTGGATAAAATTAATATATACTACTAGTCACTAATGAGTCTATAACTGCTAATTAATTATTATTAATACTAAATAATACTTAGTAATAAAAAAATACTAATTATATACATACATTTTAAATATTATAATTTATATTGTACACTATATAATTAAATACTTAACAAATATGACTTTATATATTATATTCGGAGGCAAAAAAAAAAAAATTCTATTAATGGGTCGCAATTAATATAATAACAAATTAAAAAATAAAAAAAATTTACACATACATATATTTTAAATATTTTAAAAGAGATCATGACTCTCTCTAATCCCTTTAATTATGCTACTAACTATATTATTAAATACTTAATAAATATAGCTTTTATATTTTATAAGTTAACATGGTATATATAATTATATTATGGTTTTATTAGTTAGGAATTATATACACTATAATTACTTACTAATTTAGATATAATTATTTTTTAATATTCAATAATTCATAACTTTTTATTTTTCATTCACATATAATTAATAAATTATATATATTATTACTAAAAAAATATATTTATCTATATAATATTATTGTCACACATATAAAATATATAAAAATAATTTTTTTTTTATTTTAATTAATAAATTGATTTGAATATTTAAATTTTTGATATAATGCGGATTGATAGGGTTAGAATTAACTTAAAAATTCATAATAATTTTATTAATATAATGT
Source organism: Aleurites moluccanus (assembly GCA_948193065.1). Lineage (NCBI taxonomy): Eukaryota > Viridiplantae > Streptophyta > Magnoliopsida > Malpighiales > Euphorbiaceae > Aleurites > Aleurites moluccanus. The sequence goes on along the minus strand of CANXYC010775233.1, from coordinate 26,360 downwards.
GATTTGGAATAATTCCGTCCTTAAAGTATTTTTTAAAAATTTTCAATTTTTCGAAATAATTCAGATCGCTCTAGTGATACAGTTTGAAAAATTCAGGTTCCATACTCGCCTCTAGTTAAAGTAACCTATTATTAATTTACCTTTATTATTATTATATAAAAAAAAAAGAAAAGAAAAACAAAAAACAAAACACCAGATTTTCATTAAAGGCAATTATTATTATTATTATTACAAACGGAATTAAGCTGGCACCAGACCACCGTTGTAGTTGTTAAAAAAATATAACTGTCCTCACTTTAACCCCATCCTTCCTACAAGGACACGTGTCATCTAAGCACGAGAACTATTAAAGTCAAAATCAAATTATAAATCACACGTGCTCTCTTCCTTTTCGTCGTCGGAATCCTCCTCGGCTCCTTCCCTATCTTTCCACCCAAATCAAACGTTCCCTTCAAAATTTTTGTGTTGAATTGTTGTTTGAACGGGGAAATGGGAGGGGTCACGTCGACGATGGCGGCCAAGTTCGCGTTTTTTCCGCCGACTCCACCGTCGTATCAGGTGGCTATGGATGAGGCGAGTGGGAAGTTGATGATGGTGGGGTTAGGGACAAGGGAAAACTTTGACGTTTTGAAGCTGGAAACAAAGAAAGGGAATAGGGTTGTTGCGGTTTATTTTAAGAATCCTTCGGCTTCCTTGACTTTGCTTTACTCTCATGGCAACGCTGCCGATCTCGGACAAATGTTTGATTTGTTTCACGAGCTTAGCTTGCATCTACGAGTCAACTTGATGGGGTTAAGTCTCATATTAGTTACTATTCATACAATAGAATGTCTGTGTTTGTTTTTTTTTAATTTTTGAGTTTTGAAGTAGTTGGTGATTTTGTTTGTAGGTATGATTATAGTGGGTATGGACAGTCTAGTGGAAAGGTACAAGCTTTTCTTCCTTTTTTATCTTTTATTTTTCTGGATTTGATTCATTTCTGAATTTTTCACAATATCTGTAATGTTTTATGCCAGTTTTTTCATGGAATTTAAATCGGGTAATGAGATTTATATCTGTTTTGGTATTTCTTTTGAAGGTCATTAAACCTTTTTATTGTTTGTTTCTCATTCAATTTTGGCAGCCAACTGAGCATAATACTTATGCTGATATAGAAGCTGCATATAGGTGCCTTGAAGAGAGATATGGGGTAAAGGAAGAAGATGTTATCTTATATGGACAATCAGTAGGAAGTGGACCTACTCTAGATTTAGCAACCAGATTACCAAAATTGAGAGCTGTGGTTCTGCATAGTCCAATTGCATCTGGCCTTCGTGTCATGTATCCGGTTAAGCGAACTTATTGGTTTGATATATATAAGGTTTCTTTTATCTTTAAGTGCTCAATTGCTGAGTCTTGATGTCTTGTGTTACCAATACTTGGAAAACTAACTATATGTTATTGGTACTTTGCTTTTATACTCTGCAGAATATTGATAAAATACCAATGGTCAAATGTCCAGTTTTGGTAATCCATGTAAGTTTTTTCTTCTTTTATTTCATTTTTTGTTTTTTAATTCTGAGAATGATGGCTAAAGTATGACTTGGTACTTGGTAGTATAGTTTTTTCCTTGGTCCCTTTATTGACCCACATTTCGTGGGAAAAGCCCATTGATTCATTTTGTGAAGCCAAGAAAACCCAATGTTGTCACTTCTAGGATCACAGGGGCTGTTTGCTCTGTCATGGTAGACTGTATATGATGCAGGGTTTTGCTGATATAATGCACTTGTTGTTTAAGTGAGTCATCTACTCATGCAGTTGTGCACTGAATTGGCATGTCTCTATGATTCAATCATAAACTATAACTTGAGAAACCATTCGTGGGTTACGATTCTAAATTCTGAACTTTGTCAATGTGCTTTGCTTGCTTTCTGAGAAGTGTATATCCGTTTTCCAGTTGTTTGGTGTTTAACATGTACCAGACAAAGTGTACCAATTAGGTTGGATTTTGTTTAAGACAAGAAGTCATTTAGCAAGTTCTACTTTGTGGGAATTAGGTTTAGTTGAACCCTTTTTAGTTGCATGAGAATCCAGTCATCCAAATGGCATTTGTTATGTCTGCCTGGCGAAAAATGAGAAATCCTGGAGAAATTAAAAGCAGCACAACATCATAGGAAGAACTTGAGCATAAATATATATGTTTGTACATGCAATCAAGTCATGAGGTAATGGAAATTTTGTATATAGCCTGGGTCACAAATAGGTGCAGATAACCCCTTTTAACTGGTAATATTTGCGAATTTCATGTAAATTTCCTGAAAATGCATCTAAACTTGAAGACCATTCCTTGCAAATCTATTTTACTTGTTTTCACATTTTCAGTATGCCCAGACTATTGTACATTATAATTTGGCCAGGACAAATTGCCATATCTACTTTACAAGAGATGACAAGGAAGAAGATTTTCATTAGAGAAATGCATTCTGCTTGTAGGTCTAGATGTAAATTGTGACTGAACTTCATTTTAAACTTTCAACTCGTATAATTTGTGATTCTACATTTCTCTGAGTAGCTAATGTGACAAAACTATTATGGAAAATCAATCGTGGTCCTGAAAATCAAATAAACTAAACATGTGGATCAACATGGTTCATTAAAAATCAGCTTTGATGCATCAATTGTAAGGTTTAAATTTATTCTGAGTGCCCCCCTGCTGTCATTTAATTTATAAACAAACCTTAATATAAATTTTATTTTTTACCGCATAGAATATACACCTGACTGCATCTGGCATGTCCAATGTGAATAATATCTTTTGATGAGGTTTGAATGTTTATGGGCTATGGTATAAAAGATAATTGCTCATATTTGCTTTAGAATTTGTTGATATTTGCTTCCATGATAAACAGTGAGCTTTCTTCTTCTGAACCAGCTCATTGTTCTTATAAAGATTAAATCATCGCAATTTACTATCATAAAATAGTTGGGTAAATTTTCAGGTTTATGCTAAATTTCTGTGTTGTTTTGCTATGTGTATGGTGCTGTTGCAGGGAACTGCTGATGATGTTGTAGATTGGACCCATGGTAAGCAGCTTTGGGACCTTTGTAATGAGAAATATGAACCATTGTGGGTGAAGGGTGGAAATCACTGTGACTTAGAGCTCTACCCACAATACATCAAACATCTCAAGAGGTTCATATCAGCTGTGGAGAGATCAACGCATGTTAGAAATGGATCTGAGCCAATCCAGGATCAAGCAGAGAATCCCCGGAAGAGCACAGATTGTAGAGAGACTTCTCGAGCAAGTGTGGATCAAAGAGAGAAGTTCAGACAAAGTGTTGAGCTAAGAGAAATGCCTAAGTTAAGCACAGACTGTAGGGAGAAATCTAGAACCAGCACTGATAGGAGAGAGAAACCAACAAAGAGTGTGGATCGCCCTGAGAAAGAGAATCATGTCTCGGACCAGCATGAGAAAGCCAGGAACAGCATTGATCGGTAAATTGGCACAAGAATCATCTCTTCTTCAATTCTTTCTTTTCTTTTTTTATTTTCATGTGTGCTTGATGTGGTGGTACATACATGCAACTTCTTGGTTTTATTAACTGTCGATTACTTGATTGTGGTGGCAGCATGATAAGATCGGTCAGATTATGCAATATTGATTGTTTCAAGCCCACGGCAACAGCTCTCTGAAGAAATAGAAGAGTCAAATCCAAGTTGAGGTTGTGTTGCACTTCAATTATTTGACTAGTTGATGGTGTTGTTTTGGTGATAGTGAATTTTCTACAGAAAAATAGGAAATCAATTTAACCACTTAAATTATTTTCCTACAATCTCTTTCTGTGTTTTGTAGTGTTTGAATGCATTCAAATTCATTTGGGAACCCAAATATGTTGTACAGGAAGTCAGAAACAAATCTTTGGCAGTTTCAGTAAGCAAAATCTTGAATAGCTATCCTTTTTTTTTTTACTTTTATGGAGATGAGTGGGAGAGTGCAGGAGGTTGAACTCCTAGCATCTTAAATTAAGAGACATGCAGGAACTGGACCTTTGAGCTACTGGTGCATGATGGCAAGCAGCTTCTAGTTAAAACATCTGTTGAAAGGAATATTTACTAAATCACCTATTTAGACACTTTAACATCCACCAGCCACTTTCTGAACTCTTGTAAATGACAAGGCAATACTTTCTTTGGAGAGAGATTCACTAGTTTTTGTTGCATACCTTGTAATTTTGTATTTGATATGTTGCCATAGAAGGGGAAGAAGAAAAAAGATTATTCTCACCAAAATGAAGTGAAAATGTGTTAGAAGGGAAGGAGCAGTTAAGTTCAAGTTGTTGAGAAGCAGGGCTCCCTGTCACAGAGCTAAATGGGCTTAGGAAATCTGAAGTCAATTGGGAGTTTTTGCCGGCATAATTTCTTGTTCTTATTCAACTTGAATTACACAAGCCTTTGTAATTGCTATTTCATAAAATTATGGGGAATTCTAGATTCTCAGTTATAATAGATACTTGGACATAAATCTATAACTAATCATTCCTTTTTACTTCTACTTTTTTAGAGAGAAGAAAGAAAAATAAAGGAAAGATTAAAGATAGGAAAGAAAAATAAAGAAAGATTAAACTCCAAAATCAACCTTATTTACATAAATATTCAACTACGAAGTTCCTTGCTCTTCATCAGCAAGGTTTTTCCATTTTTAAGAAAAGATAAACAGTTTGAAAATGTTGAGTTTTAAAATTTTATTATTATATTATGTATCAAATTTTTCTTAAAATAATTTTTAACATCTTATAATTATTGTTTTCTATATTTTCTTTTAATAGCAATATAAACAATAGTATTAAGGTTGATTTGATTTAAAAGTTGATAGCAGCCAGTGACTGGTAGCTGATATTTGATAGATGTTATTGATTGTTTTAAGTGTTAGGTAAAATTATTATTAGTTGTTAACTGTTAATATATTTTATAATTATTAAGAATAAATATTAATATTTAAATATTATTTTAAAAAAATAATTTAATTTAAATATTAATATTTAAATATTATTTTAAAAAAATAATTTAATTTTTTTACTTATAAAAAAAAAAAAATTTGAAAAATCTCTATAGAGCTTTTATAAATAGTTACTGTTTGATTATCTAATAATTAATATTTATATAAAAAAGTTTTGTCAGATACCACTTAATAGACTTTCATCCAAAGACTAATTTATTTGTTAAATGCAATTTCAAATCTAATAAAAATCACTAGTTTATTTGTTCAATTAAAAAAAAAGTCTGACAAGAATATTGAGTTCAAATAAGATGAACTTTCTTTGGGTCTGAATTAACTTTCTAGCCAAACAAAGTTAAGTTAAAGCAATTGAAAAGTTGAATGTCAAGTAAAATTTAATTATTGAAGCCAATACTTATAAAATAATTTTAACTGCACAAATTAAATATGAGTGTTTTTAGACTTGTTTAATTTTTTTTTTTTTTATAGGTAAGCAAATTAATCTAAACTCTAATGATACTCTCAAATTAATCTAAACTCTAATGATACTCTTACTAATAATAATAAAAAAAAGGGTAAATTACTATTTTTGTAATAACTCAGTTTAAAATAATAATAATAATAACAAAAAAGAAGCACTTATTGGCCATTTTAAAACCCACCAATCAGTAGCCTTGAGGAGAGAGAAAAACCCAGCAGAAAAAAAGAGAGAAAAACCCAGCAGAAAAAACTCCTGCTCGATCGGCCCACTTCCGACCACTGTTCATCTATTCCGTCCATGCCATTGCAAAGCCCAGCTGTCAGCGGGCGGGTCACCAGAGTTTTGCCGCCAACGACCACTGTGAGGTGGCTTATGCGCCGTCTAATTGCCATCACCGGCTAAGAACTTCGGGCAGCGATTCCGGTTAAACAGACCTCCTTTTCCGGCGATTTTTACACCGTTGGACTCTTTTCATTCCCAGCTTCAATTCTATACCCATGTCACCACCATCTATGACCGGAGTACGAAATAGAAAAACGAGAGAATCGTGTCTTTTTTGCGTTTTTACAATCCGGCGGAGGTTTGGTGAGTATTTTCCAGCAAATTCTAGAATTTACGTTAATTAATTTGAAAATAATAATGTAATTAAATTGTGTGAGAAATGAATTTGGTACCGATATTTGAGTAAATTCGGAGTAAAAGAAATTAAAACTATTGTAAATTCAGAGATTTATTTAAGCTATCTAAATATGATTAGATGAGTGAATGCTTTTTTCTGTGGTTGTAGTTAAATTAATTATTAAGTATGTTTAATTCTTGCAAATGCTACTAAGATTGTTAAATAAGGATTAAAGAATATTTATATATATTGGTATAAGTAAAATGATTTATGTATAATATATTATTTGATTGTAAATTTTGTATGTTGAGAGGAATGGATAATGATGATGATTTGGAGGCGCCGGATCGGCGACTGATATATTTGAGTTGTGTTTGTTTGTGATACTGTTTTTAGGGAGTTTATGTTCTATTTTAAGGAAAATTTTACCAGATTTTCAATAGAATATTTAAGTATTTTAGAGTTGTAATTAGGAAGTTTCATTAAATAGTGGATAATTCTTATTTGTTAATATTTTCTAGATGCCTCGGGTATTTTGCAGTCGGTCACAGTGGTAACAGGGATTGAGTTTCTTTTTTGGATAAATATTATGATGTGATATATTTCAATTTAATTCTGTATTTAAATATAATTTTTATGCATTAAAAGAATGAATATTATATATATATAATTATCATTATTTGTATTAAATTAAAAAATATATTATATATTTCTACCATTATATATTTTGTTAATGATTAATGTTATATATATGTCTTGTGGTTGCCATGAAAATAGGATAATATGAATCCATCTATGCTAATATAGATAATATATACAATGTGATACGATCCAATATAATATGATTAAAATTGATGATATTACAAAGATCATTTAAATATAACTGATTTCATCGTGACCTTTAAATATGGATAAAAGAGTATACAAATATTTGGATAGAGCTGAACTCATTATGACCCGTAATTTGGATTCTAAGAGAACTAAAGGAGGGAGTTAGCTCTCCATTGATGGATATTAAATGAGGAGGTTTGATATTCAGGGACGAGGCTACTCTCAGGCCCAGGTGGATTTGGGTCATCCCAATTAAAAAATAATTCTATTAGTTTATAATTTTTTTTTATTTGACCCATTAAAATTCAATCTTTTTCATACTCCCCTCCCACCAAGCATTAATTTTATAAAGAAATTTATATCTATATGAAAAGTTTTAATTCTTAACTCACGCAGAATTATTATTTTAGCTTCGTCTCTGTTGATATTAGATGAGGAGGTTTGATTCCACATACTATTTTCATCATGGATACTTATATATGTTTCTAGAGGATCACGTGTGATGTGATATTTCATATAGATTATTGAATGATATGTATGTTTTATATCAAATTATTGGGTCGTACACTCACTTCTATTCACTATTTTTTAGGATAATTTTTTCATCTTTTCTATTACACTTAGCTCTGTTTCTTTCTTTGCAGAGTCATTTCATTGAGGTAGTGATGAAATTGTGTAATATTTAGTATTTTTCGTAATTACTTAGCTGTATAGATTGTAATATTTTCCTTATTTACTTTTATGCATGGATGATGATGATTATGGTTGTGGATTGATTGAGTACCCACCTATTGTTGTCAGATTTATATGTTTAGTCATTTCATCGAGGTTGTGATGAATTTGTGTAATATTTAGTATTTTTCGCAATTACTATTGTAATATTTTTCTTATTTTCTTTTATGCATGAATGATGATGATTATGGTTGTGGATTGATTGAGTATCCACCTATGGACGGTTATATTTATTTCTATATATTAGATTTATATGTTTAGTTATATTAGATTTATATGTTTAGTTAGAGAATATATATGCACCTGGAGTGATGGATGATTATTATATTATATATAAGTTATGTTTAGATTTCTACATTTAATTGCATAGGTTAAGCTTGTTTTGGATTTCGGTAGCATATAATTTTTTCATTTCCTAACACCAATTATAATCCATTATAGATTGTGATATATTTCATCCATGAGATTCGATCTAATTAATTAATTAATTCATTATTTTTTGAAAAACTAACTAATAAGTTTATGAGATTTGTTTCCATTCTAATATTGTAGTTCTTTCATCCATTTTTTATATTTTTTCCATTAAATCTTATATGAAATAACTAAAATATCTTTATTTGTAATAGCTAAATATGAACAAATGTGAAAAAAAGGCCAAATATGAACAAAAAAAGAGTATAGTAATTGCAGGTACTCCGCAATTGAAATCTAACCAAACCAAAACAATTCCATAAAAATCACAAAATAAAAAACCCAAAAAGAAAAAAGCAAAATTGTGGAAAACACATTGGAGATGATTAAGCCGAAGTGAAAATAATTTCCAACTCATTTTATTTAGCTTTGAACCTTCTTAAATGTCCCATGTCCACGTATTTAAGTTCGGATTCTTATTAAATTTCCAATCCTTGAAATTCCAATGGACTATGCATTTGATCTTGACTTTTAAACCTGCTGGATTCTTGGTAGCTAGCTACTCATAAGCCCATGAAAAGCATAACTAGATGCGTACTTTCAAATGATATCTAAATAACTAAATGACCACTACGTATAACACTCTGCAACTTGTAAATGACCTCCTCTTTGCTGGCATGCAAATTTGGAATTGGCGTGTGAATTTTCCTCTTCTTTGCTGGGCGTTTTGTTCACTCCGGTATTAATCCGAGTCAAAACTCATATTTTATTTAGTCGGTAAAGAATAAAATTCTAATTTATCTATTGAGTAAATTTGTGAAGATTTTGAATTTTTTATGAAACCGTAGGCATAGATCGGAGATGAGAGTATTTTGGTATAATTTTTTTAAAAAAATTTTAAAAGAAAGTGGTAAAAATGAATAAATAATAAGTAAGGTGATAGACTGAAAATTGAGAAATTTTTTAAACAGATTCTCAAAAAGCGGAAATTAATTAGTTAATTAAGTCGAATTTCAATGATTAAATATTAATTTGTTTTAATAAAAAATAAAATAATAATTTTTGATTTAATAAATTTAAATTCTATAAAAAATTCTAAGATTATAAATTTGAATTTTATAGTCAAATTAAAAAGAAAAAAGTTTTGAGCGAACCACAAAAAGTGTTCAACCTAAGTTGGGCCTATCAAATTATGTATTGATTAACCTAAGAGCAACGTAGGTGATTTGCTTATTTGTTCCCAAACATTATCCAGTTTCAAAAAGTTTGGCTTCCTTTTTCTTTTTAATGTTATAAAAATATTGTCATTTTTTATATGAAGATTTATTTATTTTTTTAATATAAAAAAAAATTTATATGATTTTCAATAATCAGACTTATTAAACGATTTGATATCAATTTCGAATAGCATGTTTCTTGCCGATGTTTTAATTACAGCTATTGAACTGAATATTATTATTTTGATAACTTGATTAATAAAATTTAAAGATAAAATTAATTATATATTATTTTAATTTTAATTTTAATTATTTTTCTCAAAATATATTATTTTCTTCATGAATGAAATACTCATTTTATATATATATAAAAAAATTGTTATCTTCTATAACTAATACTATTTTTTTTACTTGATTTTCCTTTTTTATCTCATATTTAATATGCATTTAATGTCTAAAAAAATCAAAATTAATTATTGTATACTATCAAAATTATAAAATAAAAAATATCATTTTATTTTAGAGTTATTTATAAAAAAATCATAAATTTTTAATAAAATTATAATTTTTGTATGAACTAAAAATTATGACAATTTAAATCAAACTCTTTCAATTTTTTATAAAATTTACTTTCAGTTAGAATTCGTTATAAGTTTCGTCTATCATATCTGACATGGAATTTTATTTTAATATTAGTCCCACATCATCCACTTACTTGGAAACTAAAAAAATTGAAAAAAGAAAAGAAAAGAATAATTTTGATGAAAACGAATTAAGGCTATCTTCCATTATTACTCTTTCTTCTGCATCTTTCTTTCTCAATTGAAAATTATTGCTCTTTCTTCTCCATCTTTCTTCCTTAATCGATCATTCGATAGTGGTGAAAAGCTTTTGTATGCCTTTCTTAGTTGTAAAATTGAGGTACCATTTCTGAAACATGTCAAAAGAAATACAAAATCAAAGTTCTTTGATTTTTCTAAGCTGAATAACTTTGTATTATTAAATAATTATTTTATTTCAAGCAGATCTACGACAGGGCAAAGGCATGTGTAGCCTTAATTTTAAAATTTTTTTATTATAAAATTATTATTTAGTTCATATAATTTATAGAAGTAATAAAAATATCATTTTATTTTAAACAATTAAATTTTTAGTTCCTAATAAAATATTATTTAATTATATATTTTTTTATTTTTTTTGACCTTTTAATTTTTAAAATTTTTTAAGATAAATTACTATTCAATTTCTAAAATTTACTAAAATTAATAAAAAAATTAATTATTATGAGATCTTTATATTTTGATCAATTATACTAAAAAATTCATCTATTTTCAAAATTATATTAAAAAATCCATGCATTTTAATTTTGCTAAAATTTGAGATTTTTATATTAGAAAATCCGTTAAATTTATATAAAATGACTATAATATTTCTCATTTTCAATCTAATTTTTACTCAAATATTATCACTCTCGATCACACTAAAATTTTCATATTTACCATCATAACACCACAACACCACCAAAATATATTTAATTATATATTTTTTTATTTTTTTTGACTTTTTAATTTTTAAAATTTTTTAAAATAAATTACTATTCAATTTCTGAGATTTACTAAAATTAATAAAAAAAGTTAATTTCTATGAGATACTTGTATTTTGATCAATTATACTAAAAAGTTTATGTATTTTTAAAATTATACTAAAAAATTTATTCATTTTAGTTCCGTTAAAATTCGAGATCTTTCTGTTAGAAAATCCGTTAAATTTATATAAAATAACTATAATACCCCTCATTTTCAATCTATATATATATTTTTTAAATTTTACGGAGCTAACCTTTAAATTTATAACTGAAATTTTTGCGTTATTATAAATTTAAAAAAGGCTCTTTTTTGCATTGCAAGGATTAATTAATAGTAGATAATACTTAAAATTGAAATCTTTTACTTAATAGTTCTAAATTATTTAATAATACATATATTAAAATTTTTTAAATAAGTTAAATAATTCATTTAAAATAATAACTTAAAATTTGTATTTTAAAAAAGTGGCCTTTGCTAGGACCAGTTCTGTTGATGGTGTATTGACTCCTGAGGTGGCTGAGTGTGAGTTTTTACGAAGCTTCAAGCTGGATCGAGGAGTTAAATTTAGGGCAGGTGATTATTGAATCAGATGCCTTGCTTATTAGTCATGCTTTACGGGACTCTGGTCATAATCAATCAAGCTTTGGAGTTTGGATTGTTAATTGAGGACTGTAAGCCATAATGTAGAGTATTGTTCATGTGAATCCTATTTTATTAGGAGGGCTACGTACCAAGCAGTACATCTGCTTCTAGGTTCGCTGCTCATGTAGAAGATACTATACTATGGGTTGATGATCCCCCAGCATTCTTGGCAAATTTATTAGTCCCTGATTATCATTAGTAACAATTCCTTTTCTTCAAAATATATATATATATATATTTTCTTCTGTAGAATGATCCAATACACTAAGTCACCTCTAACTTTTCAAAAATATATTAACTTCCTCGACGAATGTCATAATATACTACTAGACTCTTCTGTCCAATTTTATTATTAATCAGCCCTTAGTCAATCCTATAAAAGTAGTAAAAAAATAAAAATGTCCTTACCCTTTATTTTTAATTAATTACATTTTATTTTTTACTTTAATTTTTTTTTAAGGTTAAAAAATTTATTTTCATATTTTTGACAAATTTTAAAATAAAAAATAAATAAAAATATTTTTTAAAAAATATTTTTTATTTTTTTTATTTTAAAAAATAATTTAAGAAGAAATTAAATTAATTAAATTATTTCTTCTTAAATTTTTTAATAAAAATAAAAAATTCATTTTTATATTTTTGACAAATTTAAAAATAAAAAGTAAAAAATATTTTTTAAAAAATATTTTTATTTTTTATTTATTATTTTAAAAAATAAAATAAAAATATTTTTTAAAAATTTTTAAAAAATATTTTTATTTTTAAATTTGTTAAAAGTATGAAAATATATTTTTTAATCCTAAAAAAAAATTTAAAGTAAAAATAAAATATAATTAATTAAAATTAAAGGGTAAAGATATTTTTATCTTTTTACTATCTTTATAGGGTTGATTAACGATAAAATTGGACGAAATGGTCTAATAGTATATTATGACATTCGTCAAGAGAAAATTAATATATTTTTAAAAGGTTAATAGATTTAGTGTATTAGGTTATACTTTATGGAGAAATAGTAATTAACCCATATATATACTTGATATATTATGTAATTAAATTTTTAAATAATTTCATAATTTAAATTTCCTTTATATATTTTATCTGTTTCTAATGTATTCTTCATTTTAGAGATTTATTTTTATTTTAAAATATTTATCATTTTATAATTTCAAAAAATATTTATTATTTTTTTTCAACTTTACTCACCCTAATTCATCCATTAAATATTAACATTAATTATTTCTATTTCTCTACATAGAAATATAAAAGGATATTTTAGTGTTTTTTTTAATTATGATAATTTAATAGCTTTTTTAATCTATGTTCTGAAACTTTAAATGAAAGATATTTAGGAACCCAAATTTGAGGAATGGTGAAGTGAGGCATTTTACCACCAAATTTGTGTGTGTGTATAAATATATAATTTAAAAAAAAAGAAAAGTCAAATCGTAAATAGTGATTCGCAGGTTTTAAAACCAGCCAATCAGACCACAGAGGTTGTTTGAAAAAAAGAAAAAAAAATACAGGTAGAAGAACGAAGAGAGAGAGAGAGAGAGGAAAAAGAGAGAAAGTCACCAAAAAGTGACCTTCTGGTCTTTGGTTTTTGTTGTAGCCGGCACCTACAGATCTTTCGGCAACTCCAGTGATACCATTGGCGGATTGCTTGAACATACTCTTTTGCTTGAAGTTTGAATGGATTAATCAAATTTTAAATAATAGATGTCAGTCGATTATGAGCTTTGTTTCCAGTGATTCTTGTCATGTTGAGTTTGTCTCGGTCCCAATTTTTCAATAGTGTCCAATTTGTTTCTATCGATAATTGGAGCTTGGATCGAAAAAGAAAAATTCGATTTTTTTTTCAGAAACTGAAGGTAAGTGAGTTTTTGATGATTCTAAAAGTTATTTCGAATATTTTGGAGTATTTTTGAAGTTAATAATATGAGAAATATTAAATTTTGATACTGATATTGGGATATTTATATAGTGAATAAATGAGAATTATATTTAAATCAAGTGCATAAATTGAGATAAATTAATATAATTAATATGAATTAATTATAATAAATATTTTAGTGATATTTATGAAATTTAGGTACTAAAAATTAAATAATTATGAAGTAAATTATTTATGGCAATCGTGAAATTAAGTGAATAAATTAATTTAAATTAATATATATTATTGGAGCTTGATGATTAATTTTATTTGGATAATATATTAATTGTGGTGATATTTAAAAATATTTTAAGGTAATTAACTAGTAATATGAATAATTCTCATAATAATGGATAAACTTGATACACATAACAACAGACAGTATATTTATTAAGGTGTTTTGCTTAAATCCAAAAAGGAATAGAATATGGAATAATATAGATTTATACCTCTAAATGGAATTGAAATGTCGGTGTTGAAATTTCTAATATTCTCTTCCATCTTGTTCTAGTAGTTTAACTTAGTGTGAGTTAGTTAATGTGTATTCATAATTTTCAAATATTTCCTTATTATAAATGTAATAAATTAATTTTAGATGGAGTTAAAGTTATTGATGTGTTTTTTCTTGATTTATATAGTTATATAATTATGTTTAATTAATTGAAATTAAATTATTTTTTATGATTGAGGTAAAATATGAATTTCTATAAATTTGTTAAAAATAATTTATTATGTTTTAATTATTGTTTTTTATTGAATACCGAAATGAGTCTTTTTCTATGAAACTAGTAAATTGAATTAATTTTAGAATTTTATAAAATGTGAATTGTTGTTTTTATGCAAATAATATTCGAATTAATTATGCAAATTATTTTCAATAAATATATGATATTGATAATGAATTCAAATGATATTACTAATAAAAGGTATTTGCTATTATGTGTAAATTTTATTAAGGTTTTAAAGAAAAAAATTAAATGACATTTTACGAATGTTACAAATATTCTTTTATATGTTTGAGTTGGCGATTCGATATAATTGTATTGATATTGAGTTTGGAGACTCATAAGAAGTTATTGAGTTGATATTAGTTATTGTGAACCTTATAGACTTTTTGAAATGTTTATTCTCTTATTTTCAGCGGGTAAATGTCCTAAATATTTGGAAAGTTCTGTTAAAATTTCGGCAAGCTCTTTAAAAACTATTTTTGTGTAATTTTAAAATCAAAATTGAGTTGTTCTTGTTCTAACGTTCTTTGTATGTTATTCAATGTATGTATTTTCAGGTGTCATCTCAATCATCTGATATTAGGTACTCTAAAGAGAGCTAGTTTGGTTTATGATTGTTAAGTTTGTGAGTTGATATATTAAGTGTGATATGTAAATATTGAATGAATGAAATATGTATATATGCATATAAACTATTACTATTGTATTAGATTTAGGAGTATGATATATGTTTATACCATATTATATGATATTGATAATAAATGATATATATGTATGTGATTATGATGAAAAATAGGATGATGTGAAATTCACATATACTAACATAAAGAATATTAACGATAGAACATGACACAACATTATATAATATGATATGATTACATGGATTGTCTAGTTATAGTTGGTCTCACCATGATCTATGAACATGAACAAGAGAATATAAGGATGATTGATTATAGTTGATCTCACTGTGGCTCGATAGTTTGGATTTAAGAAAATCAAGGGATAGAGGGTCAGCTGCCCATTTACGATAAACGAAAATATAGATGATTATGGATTTCACGAACATTTTTCATTATGAATTTATATATATTTATGGATGATTACATGTAATATGATACTTCATGTTATTGAATGAATGACCTGTATGTTAAATTGATTTATATCAGCTCATTAAGTTGAATATTCACCATGTTCAAATATTTTTTCAGATTTCTAATCGAGTTCAATAAGTTAAGTATTTATGCCTTTTGTTTCTCAGGTATTGAAATTGTTTATTCAATTATATTAATTATTGATACTCATTTGTATAAATTTTTTTAGAGTTCCGCATTGTTATTTTTTTTTTTTTGTTATCTATATTCGGTTAAGGTTGATGAATTTGAAGAATAGCTGAGCTTCCTCATTTAGTTTGTTATGTTGCTTTGTAAGTAGAAATTTGATGATAATATTATATGAATGTTGATAATCATGAATGACAGAGATTTGATAGTTTATTTAGATTATGCTTGATAGGTGGGTTTATAGCTCTTGTTTTATGACAGTTACTACTATCATATTGCTATTTTATCATTTAATAGTATGTTAGGCTTATTATAGGTTTCAGAAATCTTATACTTTTACGTTCCCTAGTGTCAGTTACTTGCCCATTTGGCTTAGGTCGTGACATCTGCTCTTTATTTCACTCTTTAAAGTCATTATTTTAAATTATTAATAAAGAGTCCATTAAATTATTATTTTCTTATATTGACTCTTTATTACATAGAATGTAAGATATAAAAAGCTCTAAAAACATTTTCAATGGGCTCTTTATGTCATAAACTCTCCGTAATAAATATAATATAACAATATTTCAATAGTTTTTTATTATTTAAATTTAAAATAAATAGTTATTTTGACTCTCTACATATAAATAGTTAATTTCACACTTTATTTTAAATTTTATAACTTTTATGCATACTATTTATTAATTATCTAATAAAAAAAAGAAAAATATTGTAAAATGAAAATGATGGAAAAAAAATTAAAATATTAAGATCGTCTCTAATAAGCTTTTTATATTCGTTAGACTCTTTATAAGTAAATTGTCAATATAAAAAATATTTAATATATATTTTATTATTTAAATTTAAAATAAAGAGTGAATTTGATTTTTCACTTTTTATATTAAATTTTATAATTTGTTATGTATGATATTTAATTTTCTCCCTATTGTTTATTGGAAAAAACAAAACGAAAAATTAAAAATTAAAGAGTTTATTCAACTTAAAAATATTTATTTATTCAACTTAAAAATATTTACTTTCTTTATATTTAAAAATTAATTAAAATATTATTTATTTTTAAAATAAATAATATATTTAGAGATTTTCTATAAATAGAAAAAATAAAATAAAAAATTAAAGTTTAAAGTGTTAATTGGACTAAAAAGAATAAAATTAATGTTTGATAAAATAAAAAATTAGAAATGTTTTTTAAATTTATTCCTGTTTTGATGGAAATGATAAAAAAAAAGAAAATAAGAAAAAATAAGAAAAAATGTGACTTTCACTATATTGTTTCAATTCTATTAAAAAATTCATTTAATTTACAAATAAATTTCAAATAAAATTCATTTATAAACGATTTCTCATATTTAGTATATTAAATAATAATTATAAAATTTATTTTAAATAAAATAAATATTATATTTGATATAATTTTAAAATTTATTTTAATATTTTACTTACATTTATAAATATATTATTTATTTATTTTCTTTTCAAAAATTTTTATCTTACATTAATAAAAATATAATTATTTCAAACACATTTTAATATCCATTTCAGTTGAAATTTCATAGGTTGCGAGTCGTCTGATTGAATTGCTGATACAAACAGCTTATTATACAACCTCCTGCCGATCAATTAGCTGATGGTCCACCTGATATTAGACCCCCATTTGTACGCACATTTAGAAGAGTGACACGATAACATATGTGAGGAATACAATATATTAAATTGAATTTTATGTAATTGTATTTTTATTGATTTAATTTGAAATTAAAAAATAAAAATAAAAAAATAAAAAAAATATTTATAGAAATATTTTTAATTAAATGAAATATTAAAATAGATTCTAAAATTATATCAAATATAATATTTATTTCATTTAAAATAAATTTTATATTTATTATTTAATATACCAAATATAAAAATTTATTTATAAATTAAATAAATTTTTTAATAAAATTAAATCAAATATATCGTTATACCAAACAAGGGGTTACTCATAAATTAAAACAGAAGGAAAATTATTATTTTTTGTTTCTCTTGTTTAATTTTTCATTCATTTTCCTTCACATATAAATAAATAGTTAATTTCACCTTTTATTTTAAAATTTACAATTTTTATACATATTATTTATCAATTATCTCATAAAAAAATATATTGTACAATGAAAATGATGATAAAAATTAAAATTTATTAAAACCATCTCCAATAAATTTTTTATGTAAGTTAAACTCTTTATAAGTAATATAAGTAAAAAGTCAATATAAAAAATGTTTAATATGTTTTTTATTATTTAAATTTAAAATAAAAAGTTAAATTTTATAATTTGCTATGTATGATATTTAATTTTCTCCCTATTATTTATTGAAAAAACAAAATTAAAAATTAAAAAGTTTATTCAACTTAAAAAAATTTACTTTCTTTATATTTAAAAATTAATAAAAATATTTTAATATTTTTATTTTTAAAATAAAGAATATATTCAGAGATGATCTATTAATAGAAAATAAAATAAAAAATTAAAATTTAAAATGTTAATTGGACTAAAAAGAATAAAAATAATGTTTTGTAGAATTGAAAATTAGATATACTCTTTAATTTTATGTCTATTTTAAGAAAAATGAAGAAAAAAGAAAAAAAAAAGTAATTGAAGAAAGTTTCTCATTTGATCATATAACAAGAAAAACAAAAAAAAAATTAGAAAAAATGTAATTTACTAAAAAATTAAACAACATAAGAAAAATTAAAATCATTTTCCTTTTTTTTTTTTTTTTTCGTTTCTCTTGTTTTATTTTTCATTCATTTTCTAACAAAGCCTAAAATACATATCAGCTACACTCTACGAAAAGGCGAACCAGGTTTAAGGAGGGTTTAAGGCGGCTACTACCATTCATTCACTTCACTATAATCTATGAATTTAATTCCTTCCGCAAAATTCTTCACCAATTCACACCCATTAATCTCTTTATCTCTTCGATTTTGCTTTGTTTTGTTCATTTCTTTAAAAAATTTGACATTAATTTGATGTCCAGTGCCAAATTCCCTTTTCTCTCTGTAGAAAAATTCGATCACTTCATTATTGTCGATAAAAAACCAGCTATCCTGTCTTTAAACCCACAAAAAGTATCAGCTATTATGTGGAGAAACGTTGCCAAACAAGCCTTTTCAAAAGCTCGAACAGAATCCCTCAATTCCCGTTCATTTTCACGCACTTATAGCTTTCTTGGACTCTCTCAAGAACTCCTTTTTCCCGAGAAATTCAAATGGAATCCACTGCATGTCTCAAATCCTCGGGTGGGTTTTCGCCGACTTGGTGAAATCTCGACACATGTGGACTATATAGGCAAACCCAGTTTTGTGTTCCTGAGAAATGGGGAGAATAATCGTACTTGTAATGGGTATTTGTGTACTGGGTTTTGCCCCAGAGGGTATGTTAGTGTAGCTGAGGCTGTTTCATCATCAACAGATGTTGAAGAGGACGTCTCCGTGGTTGAAGAAGTGCAAGAATTATTGCACGAAATGAGGAAAGAAGAGGAGAGAGATAAGGAACTTATTAGAAGGAAGCAACGGGGAATGACGTCAGGGAAATATAAGATATCGATGTTGAGAAGAAGACAGGTGAAGATCGAGACTGAAGCTTGGGAAAATGCAGCTAAGGAGTATAAGGAGCTCTTGATGGACATGTGTGAGCAGAAGTTGGCTCCAAATTTACCTTATGTGAAGTCTTTGTTTCTTGGATGGTTCGAACCTTTGACGGATGCCATTATGAAAGAGCAAGATTTGATTAGAATAGGGAAGAATAAGACAGCTTATGCTCCATATTTTGATCAGTTGCCGGCTGATAAGATGGCAGTTATTACAATGCATAAGCTGATGGCGCTGATAATGACTGGGGGGGATCGTGGATGCACAAGGGTTGTGGCTGCTGCTTGTATAATTGGAGATGCAATTGACCAGGAGGTGGGTAATATCTAAGTTGCTTTGTTTGATTACTTATGCTGGTTGTTTGGATTGGAACCTACCTAGGTTGTTATCTTAGCTTTGGACTTTTAGTAGTATAACTAGTCTGTTCGATTTTTTGTTTGCATAGTTCTTAATGCTGCCATATTTGATATGTATTGGGATTTAAATATAGAAAATGTTAAGAAGGTTTACCCAGTAATACGAGGAAAAGGGAAAAGCAGATTCCTAGCAACCTCAATAGTGCGTATGGACATGGAAAAAAGTGGTGGAATTATTCCTGCAATAATCCAAATAAGGAACCTAGGTTTTGAAGCCTTAGTGAGGCATAATAAATTAGAATATGCATGTAAATTCTATAAAATCAGGGATCTAGAGTTAATGAATCCTTGATTTCAATGAAGAGGTGAAGATGTTTGTTTTTGCCATTCTCAACTTCTGCATTGCTTGAGGATTTGTCATCTTACAAAATATGAACAGAAATATGACTTGATGAGAGCCTATTTTTCTTGAGATTGGAAATTTGTGGCTAGGGAGCAATTTTATTGGAAATTTGGTTGGATACAACAATGTCATATGCATATTTTATATTTGTTCCCTTTTTCCATGGTTTGTTAGATATTTGTATATTTTGCTAATGCAAGAGCGGAATTTCTGAAATTTTTTTGTTCTAGTTAAGGTGCATTATTTGGACTTAATGGTCATGTGTAAAACTCAAAATATAGTTTATTTTCTGACATTAGGTAGCACCTTCTCAGTTGTTTTCATCAAAATAAGAGAATAAATGCATAAAGATGCTCTTAGTCTATACATTGTATCCTCAGCTCCCTCAGTTGTAATTTTCTTATTCTTTTCTGAACTTTTTATGTAATTTTTCCTGTGACGGATCAGGTCAGAATACACAAGTTCTTGGAGAAAACAAAGAAGAAAAAAGCTCGCAACAGTGAAAAAAATCATGAAGATGAATCTAGTGGCATGGTAAAGGAGCAAGAGAAGTTGAGAAAAAAGGTTTCTGATTTGATTAAGAAGCAAAAGTTGCCTGCAGTTAGGCAGATAGTGAAGGGGCAAGATAATTCAAAACCCTGGAGCCAGGAGGCCAAGGCTAAGGTTTGTGCATTATTATGTAATCACTGGAGAAGAATAATTTTTTATTTTTCTGATCCATATGGTACATGTAAATGTGATATGTATCTTTGTATATTGCAGGTTGGGAGTCGTCTGATTGAATTGCTGATACAAACAGCTTATATACAACCTCCTGCCAATCAATTAGCTGATGGTCCACCTGATATTAGACCTGCATTTGAACACACATTTAGAAGAGTGACACAAGAACATATGTGAGGAATTGTTATTTTGTATGGCTTGGGCTTATTTTATGTTCCCTTCTCCCTTCTCCCCATTAGTGCTCATTGTTCTTTATTTGAACAGGAAGTTCAGCAGAAGATATGGTGTCATTCAGTGTGACCCACTAATTCTGAAAGGCCTTGAAAAAACTGTTAGTAATCCTGTCTCATTTGCTCTTCTAATGAATATTTATTGCATAGTTTATCAGATTGAACTCATATGCTTGTAGTTTGTAGGCCATTTCTACTTTTTAGTGTATAAGCTGAGAAATTTCTTCTGAACGTTAGAGCTGAAATGAATAAGAGTTGTTGCTTATTTTTATAGCACCTGTGAAGTTGCTGAATTTTTTTTCCTCCCCTTTTACAAGGAGCCATAAAATTATTTTTTCTATCCTCAGGCAAGGCACATGGTGATTCCTTACATGCCAATGTTGGTGCCACCAATCAAGTGGACAGGGTATGATACCTTCTTCTTACTTTTGATAAATGACAAGGGATGTAATCTCCTAGCTCCGAAAAGTTGACGTTTGGTTATCTTGCTTGAGTTTTTTCTTTTAATATAATTGCATTGGAGTTCTTTGAAAAATGAACTGGCCATTGGGAAAGGAGAAATTGTGCTAATACAGCTCCCTTTGCAGTGTATGGCTTTTGTTTTCAGCTCTTCTAATCAACATCTAGTAATTTACAGAAAGCAAGATTATTTTATTGTTACGAATTTGAGATCCTTCTACTTGATTTTTGGAGCAAAGCTGTTCACATTTGATTATCTTGCTTGAGTTTCTTTGATATTTTTGCATTGGAGTTTTTTGAAAAATGAACTGGCCATTGGGAATGAAGTTGTGCTAATACAGCTCTCTTGGCCTGACCAAGTCCTGACAATTCAAGTCATATTAATTCAATGGACTGGGTTTGGGATTCATGTTCTCTGAAGGCTTTACCTAGGGGTGAGCAAAAAACCGAGAAAACCAAACCAAACCAAACATAGTTTGGTTGGTTTGGTTCGGTTTGATTCAAAATTTGATTCGGTTTGATTAATTTTTTTTTTGAAATTTCGGTTAGTTCAGTTCGGTTTGATTTTCTTCAAAAGAAAATCGAAATAACCAAACCAGCCGAAATATATATATATATATATTAATAATTTTATATTTCTTTTATTTAAAAATCCCGAAATAACCAAACCGAAATATATCTGTTTGGTTTGGTTTGATCTGAAAAATTTCTGGTTCGGTTCAAAATTCAGTTCGATTTCTAAAATTTGTGGTTCGATTTATTCGGTTTTTAGGAAGTTTAGTTTGGTTCAAACTGAACCGACCGATTGCTCACCCATGGCTTTACCCAACCCTACCTGTCAAGATAAAAAAATATGCATATGTGTAACATATTTTTATTTTCTTGAGCTGGCTTGGGCATAATTAAAAAGTCTTTGGTCTACATTAGGCCTTGCCCAAACTGGCTCCATCCACAAGATGAACGCCTCTATTTGCAAGATACAAATTTTACACATTCCTGGTGAATTTTTCTATGGTAGTTCCAAATTAAATTGAAATTTCTATCTCTCACGTAGTTGGTGCATTCGGCAACAACTGTAATAGACACTCAATTCCATGATCTCTTTTTATAACTAATCAGGACCTAGTGTTTCAGGAGCATTTTAGAAGTTCTTTGCACTCCTTAAAGAACTGTGTAAATATTGCACTGGATTTTTTGTTCTTTAACCGTGTTGTCAACCATATTCTCTGCATCCTTTGCAGTTATGACAAAGGAGCACACTTATTCTTGCCATCCTATGTCATGCGAACACATGGTGCCAGACAACAGCGTGAAGCAGTTAGGGATACCCCTAAAGAGCAACTACAACCAGTGTTTGAGGTTTGTAAATATTAGGTTCAGGTGTCCTTGCTTGTTTTGCACTGTTCTATTATTTGTACTAAACTCTCTGTGGTACTAAGTTTTGAGAAATGCTTGTCAGCTTTCTAAGCTCATGATATGCGTAGATTTTCACCAGTTTTAGCTATGATGCTATCGTCATTTGTTTGAATTAATTGGCCAGGCTTTGGATACACTTGGAAGTACAAAATGGAGAATAAATAAGAGGATACTTGGTGTTGTAGATAGAATATGGAGTAGTGGAGGACATCTTGCTGATTTGGTGGACCGAAATGATGTGAGTGAATTCTATTTGTTTTCTTTTTATAATATTTGCTAGGGTAAATGACAAAAACCCTATGAGATTTGACAAAATAAATAATTATGTTCCATTGTTTTTAAAAGTGAATTAAATAGTCCTTCCTTTTTGAAAAATATATACTTTAATCCTTCTATTACGTTTTCCCTCACATTAGTAAAATAACTTTTTAGTCCCCCACCTCTTTGGAGTGACAACATTTTAGTCCCTCCTGTTTTAACTTTTAGATATTACAAAATTATTTCATGTGAAAACTCATCTTAAATTTTGTTCAAATAAATTCTTAGGGTCTAAAGTATAATGAAACTAAAAACTTAAGAGCCTTTTAATTCATTTTAAAAAAAGCAGGGACACGAGTCTACATTTTGTCAAACCTCGGGGGCCTTAATAATTTGCCCTATTTCCCACCATGTTATTTCAAGCACTATTTGGTTTCATCATTGTGCTATGTTGTAGAATTCGATATATAGAACTGCTATATTCTGAACTCATTGCAGGTTCCTTTACCAGAGAAGCCAGATACTGAAGATGAAGCTCTGCAGAGGAAATGGAAGTGGAAAGTAAGATCTGTGCAGAAGGAGAATAAGGAAAGACACTCTCAGCGCTGCGACATAGAACTTAAATTAGCTGTAAGATCGTTTCACTTCAAATAAGACAGTACTATTTCTATTTCCATAGGGTGATTATGCCAATCTTCTTAATTGGGTTCAGGTAGCAAGGAAAATGAAGGATGAAGAAGGTTTTTATTATCCTCATAATCTTGACTTTCGAGGGCGCGCATATCCCATGCATCCACACTTGAATCACCTTGGTTCAGATCTGTGCCGGGGAATTTTAGAGTTTGCTGAGGGACGCCCTCTTGGGAAGTCAGGCTTACGCTGGCTGAAGATACACTTTGCAAATCTGTTTGCTGGTGGTGTGGACAAGTTGTCATATGATGGTCGAATAGCTTTTACTGAGAATCACTTGGATGATATATTTGATTCTGCAGACAGACCACTTGAAGGAAGGCGATGGTGGCTACATGCAGAAGATCCATTTCAGTGCTTGGCAGTGTGCATTGATCTCACTGCAGCTCTGAGAAGTTCCTCCCCGGAAACATTTGTTTCACATATTCCCATCCATCAGGTAATTCTCCAAATTTTGACAAGATCATATACATGTGAGCTTATGGAATTCTGCAGATAGATTACATAGCATCCCACTGGAATGGACATAGAGCTATAAATGAGTTAAGCTCGAAGGTGAAAAATAAAACTCAATTGAGCTTGAGTCGCATAGAGTTCTGAGCCCTAATTTTCTAAGCAAAACAAGTTCAATAATACTTTGTATTGACCAGTTACACCTCTAGTTGGGAACAAGTTATACTCACATGTTAGATTGTTGGTAAGAGGAGGGGAATTGAGTACAAGGAAGACCAAAAGAAAGTCAGGAACTCCTTGCTCTCCACCCTATTGGAAAGTAAACAAAATGCTTAGCTTAATTTTATTTGTTCTAGTGGATACTAGGATTGCCTTTCTTTGGCATCATGTCATGACTGCCACATCACACTCATTTGGGGTAGTCAACATAAAAACTTAAGTTACACTACCTTGGCTCTCCTTGTCTCTCTCTCCTCTTTTTTTCCCCTCTTCCAGTCATTACTTGCCTTTCCCTTCAATCAATTAATTGCTGGTATCACAATATTATTTTTGATAACTTTTGCTGAGTAACTTCTTTTCAACATGGTTTTCTGTAGGATGGCTCCTGCAATGGCCTACAACACTATGCTGCACTAGGAAGAGACAAGGTAGTGCCCATTGCTTAGAATTGAATGCCAGTATTCAATTATATATTCTTTAATGATTTCCAATATATAAAATGTTAAAAAACCAGTTCTGCATAACACATTCATTTGATTTTTAATTTTCAACATGCACGGTTTTTTGCTAGTCTTAGTTGAATTTGATTTAGCAATTTAAAGATTAGTTTGAAATTTTTCTGTTGGAAAATATGTGGGTCCACTGTGTGATATCAATGGAAATTTCTGCAGCTGGGAGCATCTTCTGTTAATCTGGTTGCTGGAGAGAAGCCTGCAGATGTCTACTCCGTAATAGCTGCTAGGTAAGGTGGTTGCTAGTGTTATCCTGGAAAAAGATTTGAGCGAGACACTGGTAAAAATAGTATGCAAAATGGGATATTGATAAAACTGTAATTTTCTAATGTAGAGTACTCAATATCATGAAGAGGGATGCACAAAAAGATCCTGCAGTTTTTCCTGATGCATTGCGCGCAAAGATATTAATTGATCAGGTTGTCTGCAAATTTTCATTTCTTAATTACAATGGTCATATGTTATCCTGATTTTAGTTGGCAAAACAGACATTTATATTCCTTTTAAGTGTATATTTGTCATTTTTCCCAGTTGGGTAATTTCTTAGGCCTTCAAACTAGTAGTTGAAATCTGGTGGTTGGATGTTTTATAGGTGGATAGGAAATTGGTGAAGCAGACAGTGATGACATCCGTATATGGTGTTACTTACATTGGTGCGAGAGATCAAATCAAAAGCAGGTTGAAAGAACGGGGTTTTGTCGCAGATGAGTCAGATATCTTCGGTGCTTCTTGTTATGCTGCAAAGGTAGAAATGAAAGATTGGCAATGATTCAGCCCCACTTCACAAAACCAGGAAGATGCATCATTGGTAATATTGTATTTTATTGCTTGAGCAGGTGACTTTAACTGCCTTGGAAGAGATGTTTGAAGCTGCACGAAGTATTATGAACTGGCTTGGAGATTGTGCAAAGGTGTGTCTCTCTCATTCAAGATTTTCCTAAGCACATTCCTTTTCTGTCTTTTTTCAACTATTGACTAAATAACTTGACAATGATCAGATTATTGCGTCTGAAAATGAGCCAGTGAGGTGGACAACTCCTCTTGGACTTTCTGTTGTGCAACCTTACCGAAAATTTGGAAGACATCTAGTGAGTTTTGTAATATTTATAGTTGCATAGACAGTGATTAATTATTTATGTTATTCATATTAATTATGAGGCCCTTTCCAGTTATTTAGCTGCTACTTGCAAACTTGCAGATCAAAACTTCCTTACAGGTTTTAACACTGCAACATGAAACCGAAAAGGTAGCCTGACCTATATTTTGTGCTGGTTTCTTTTTCAGTTATCTTTTGTGTTATTGATTTTTTATTGTCTGCACTGGGGTGTCAACCGCACAGCTTATAAGGATCTGAACCATCCATGTCTGGATGTCTGCTTAGGTTGTGATTCGTAGCAGCTTTATAGGTGTTGGAATTATTTCATAAACTTCATATTGGCCTAAGCTTCTTTTTATTTGAATGTATTTTCTTTTTTTGTTTGTTTGTGTGCGGGGGGGGGGGGGGGGGGGGGGGTTAGTGGGTAAGAAATAATAAAAATTTTGGTTGTTGGGGATACCTGTAGAAAAAACAAAAA